>CM040981.1:1542639-1570209 GCA_022985145.1 Pangasius djambal | reverse complement strand
ACCGCTGCGTAAATTGCATAACGCTCAGCGGAGGGCCTCCTGCCGTCTCCCCGACCTGTTTAAAAACTCGCTGTGAAACGATCTTCATTGCTACTGAATCCGTTCCACTTATGCAAATACGCTGGTGTGATTAGCACACTGGTAATGCCTGGCTTAGCATAACAGTAGAGGGAAAAAAAAAAGGGAGCAGTCTGTATAAAAAAAAAAATGAAACCAAATCCATGTTGAAGGTCGATGCTGTTGTCCCTCAGCACAAGAGGCAAAAATAGAAGCACAATGCAGCATTCAGCAAAAAACTGATTTTCAGATTTGACTTCAGAATGCAGCACGAAATAAAATCCATAAAGCACTAATGCACGGGGGCGTGGGCGAACTTTAGCATCAAGGCTAATCCACTTGTCCACTTCTCCACTTCCTGGATGTATGGAAGGAGTCTTAATCGAGTTGGTGCCTACACATCTATAACGGAAATGGCCTGGAATTAGATTGTGGTCCTCGGATGTGGCCTGATATTAATCACGGATTCACCTTTACTAGCATGAAGGAAATGAATAAAGTGTAATGAACTGATGATAAAGCTAATGCTCAACATGACTGTTACACTCAGTGTTATATTGAGTATTATATCAAGTATTATATCATTATACTGAGTATTATACTGAGTCTTATACTGTTATACTGATTGTTATACTTAGTAATATACTTAGAATTGGACGGAGTATTTACTGAGTGTTGTATTGAGCATCGCATTCAGCATTACACTGGATATTATACTATATTATACTGAGTAATACACTGAGTGTTGGACTGAGTGTTGCTTTGAGGAGATCAGTCTGTGATGGATGATCAAAAAAACATAAATTAAATGCAGACTTTATTCTTCTTCTTTTTTTCCCTTAAAATTTCTTTATATAAAATGAGCAACAATGATATCTGAAGCAAATAAAATAGAGATTCACTCGACCCGTATGCAGTCACTTCCGCTAAAAGCATCTTTCAGAAGAATGAATATGAACCTACAAATCATCTGTCTAGCCGCTTCAGCGATTTCCATATTAGCATGTTTAAGAGAGAATGCGAACTAGAGAAATAGAAATAAGTAAATCAAAGCGGACAGATGAATGCACATGGATCCTCCAGCCACTTTAATTTGCAGCGATGCTATTATTTTAGTGACATTGCTCTGGTTCTCTTCATCTTCAGTGGGAATGAAGTCGAAGCTAAACCAAATCGAATTATAGCTTTAATGCACCGTTATTTTATTACTGCGGACGTCTGACACCTAAAAGATGAAGATATTGGCTCTGAGTGGGGTTTAAAGCTGATTAATGCGGGTGGAGATGATATTACTCCATCACTGTGCAGCGTGTTGTTTAATACCTGCACTGCTTTACACTGCAATACATTACACACTGCTGTCGTGTTGTATAATCAGGAACGGCCTTATTTTCGCACCACGTCCACAAATCACTGAGCTCCGCACCACGAACTCTCCTGTACGAGCTCGCAGTAATACAGCGCATGTTCGATTGCGCCGCAAGTTCTCGATAACGGACGCTTATTTATATTAATGTGCTTCCTTATTAAAGGTGACATTGAAAATAAATTGAGTTTGCCTTTCTATTAATTTGGTTGATGATGATGATGATAATAATAACTGTTTTTTTTAGACTAAGTACAAGTATGAGCACCGCGCAAAATGACATCATAGAAAGTGAAAATATCTTAAATATAGAACATTATATAGGAAATCTAGTATTTCCTATTATAAGATTACAGGAAACCCAATATGATCTCACACCTATTTCTAGTCATTTTATAGTCATAAGATGAAACTTGAAATAGTCTTCGTCATTTATTTCTAAAAAGAAGCAAAATTATATTCAAACAGAGTAAGAAAATAGGTGCAATTTCGTATGTTAGCTTTATTGTAATCTTATAATAGGAAATACTAGCAAAAAAATGACTATATTCTAGTTATTTTCACTTGCTGAAATGTCATTTAGTATTAATCAATCGGGGCATGAGGGAAGGTTTTATTTAGCTTCGTTTAGCGTTGTTTGATGTTATGTTTAAGATGTTACAGCGTTTAAACTGCATCTGTAATAGACGGCATGAGGACGGCCCTCCTGAGCAGGCAGAGCAGAGTGTGGACGCTGGTGAGCAAGTGGGATTTAAGCGCATGTGTCTCAGTGCTCAGTGCTCGCACAAGTGAACTGCTCTCTCTCTCTCTCTCACCTGCGACAGTTTCTCTGCACACGGATACTGTGCAGTTTTCTTGTGAAGAAATACCTCTGAAATTCCCAGCACCTAGCGCTCGCCTTTAATAACCACGCTCGCTCTGTATTAACAATTGTATAATAATTGTCAGTTATTGTATTGTGCACGTCACAACTTTTCAGATTCACTGGATTAGATTAGGGATTAGAAACAATTTATTTTTCATTTTGGTTTGTTCTAAGCCAAGCAAACCAGTTAGAACGAAAAAAAAAAGGTTAACATATTTAACCTATCATAGACTACGCTGCTTATAGAAAGCCTAGGGTGTAAATAACATCAGTCACTGCATTTAACCAGAAATACTTCTTTTTAATAATTTCAGAGCATCTTTATAATATGCATGGTGGTTTGTTGTTTGCAATATTGTGGGAAACTTATTTCTTTTGCATATATTTTCCTGCCATGGCCCCAACAAAATGGTGGCAAGCAAAGAAAAGAAAACAGGATGACGTTGTGAAACATCTCTGGTTTATGATTTTTAGGTAGCCATCTGCAACTGATTAGCAAAAAACAGTCAAATATGGCCATAAGTAGATTTTTTTTTTAAAAAAATTGAAAGCGGTTGGCCTCATTTGTTTTGTAATCCATGAGCCGGTGGGGTTTACTAAACAGCTCCAGATTTTCCCCTTTGGGAAACAATGACATATTTTAGCTCAGCTCAGGTTCTTTACTATTGAATACAGGACACCAAAATGAGCCAGATGTCCCTTTATTGTGATTTAAACAACACTCAAACCGGCTGTGGTTCATAAACAGCTATCGCGGTTGGTCAGACGGTGTTGATTAATTTTCTGTAACAGCAGCTCTGACAGTAGCGCAGCGGAAAATCACAGGTCTTGTTTCCATAGCAACAGCTTATTCACAGGAATTTGTACAGCGGACGCTCCACATGAACAGATTTCTCTGTAAGGAGACGTTTATTGAACGTTTATGGAAGGAGTCTCCAGTGTCAGCGCTTTGTAAAGCTGTAACTTTAAGTGAACGTCTTTTACATCTTCAGGACAGAGGAGTTTATGCTTTTTTGCGGTCTCTCAGTAACGTGACAAGCTGCGTTTTATTTTTGTCTTTATAGCTGCTGTAATGTAAGTTTTACGGATGCTCCACAATGTTAAATGTAACCGTAAATTGCTGTGGTATTAGAGGAAGGAAAAACTTCAGGATGTGCTGTCATTGGAAAATATTTAACTTTGGGGTGCTAACAGTAACTCTGCTTCATCACACCATTAAGTCGTTGATTATTTTCCTATAAGAGCACGACACGGTGAGTTGTTTCTCAAATGCCATCGTTATGAATCTACATACATACATCAGATCTTAGCGCGCTACCATCTGTCAGATTTTAAATGATATTTCTCCATTAATACTGTATCATTACTGCACTCGGTCATTAATGATAACCTCATTCGTTTATCCTTTCTCCCATTTTCCTAAAATAGCCCCACTTTTATTTTCTGTAAACACTTTGCGTGCTAATCAAGCCAGAACTCCGCGAGAAGCTTTGATGAAGTCGATCAGCACCGGATTAGCGACGGCTTGTCTGTGCTGTCGCGTTTTGCCCCGCGGAAGCGTCATCACTGACACCGGCACAGACGGCGCACACAAATTCGGCTTTGATGTCAGCTGCCTGAGAGCTTCTGCTCAGAAATTTGCATCGCACCGGATGCTAGCTCATGACGCTAATGCTCGCGTTAGCTTACCTCTGAGACTCCAGCAGCATTCCCTGCAGAACCAGACTGCATCTTTTATGGCTTTTATGCCCATAAATATCACAAATCATTCACACTTTTACGGCCCGAGTGAGCAGAGGTGTGCGCCGCAGCTCGCTCTGATTGCGTATTGACTCTCTGATTGGCGATGACGGAGGCGTGCGCAGTGTAAGAAAAAGTAATCAGGAAAAAAAAAAATAAAACCTTTAAAGAGGTGTAAAGACGGTATATAAACTGCTCCTTCCCCCAGGCCTAATTTGTGTGCAAACTTCATGATGAATGGAAGGATATGAATAAACAATGAAGATTAATGAGCAGCGCATGTGTCCTAATGAGCTTCATGTGCGACTAGAGAACAGGCAAATCACTGAAGGGGGTCATCTAAGTGTTTATTATGGAGAACGGAGTAAAGAAGGGTATTGACGGAGAGATACTGATTTGTTCCAAGTGTGTGTGTGTTTTTTTTTCTAACAAATGTTAATATGAAAAGAAAAGAAGAAAGAAAGGAAAAAAGGGAGAAGTATAGGAGGAAGAAACAGACATATTTAATTATATGTTTACCTGCTACTTTAATTATGTTTTCATCTCTTATTCTGAATAAAACGAAATTAAGGTGAAATTAAATTCATTAAAATAATTAGTTATTTACCGTCCACTGTCTCTATTTTTCTATTGTATTGTATAATATTTTAAATTTTAAGCCAAGAAATAGAAAAAATAAATAAAGTGGAAGGTAAATAAATAGAAAATCCACTTTATTTGTTTCTATTTCTTGACTTGAAATGAAATGGAATTTAAAAAAAATAATAATAAAATGTTAGACAAACTCTGACCACCAAAAACAGGAAACTGATTTAAAAAAAAAAAACCAAAAAAAAACTTTTTTTATGGGATGCTTTTATTTTTTGTGCATGAAAATATAGAAATAAATAAGTGTTCCCTGCAGCAGGTATTTTCATTTGTTGACTAGAAAAATATGATGTGAATTACATTCAGCTGTGTGAGAGCAGAAGTACACGCTATGGCTAAGACACAGACAGACACACACACACACACACACACACACACACACACACACACACACACACACACACACACACACACACATTACGGTGTGTATCCACTGGGGATTTGTGACATTTGCCTGCACAATGAGATCCTGTGTGATTGGTCAGGCTCTCAGAGGGAGACACAGTCGCCTCAGAGCAATTAACACCAAGCGCCCGGTTCTACTCTCAGTCACAGCTGCTCGTAATATATATATATATATATATATTAGTATAAAGCTGCTCGTGTGTAAATGTATAGTAACATAAGCATTTTTATTTTATATTCCGTAATGCAACTAGCAACAAATTCTGCTATGAGGCATGGACTAACATGTAATGATGTCAAAGAGTCTTAAAGGATCTACATGCATAAGCCTGTGATAAAGCGTTTCTCTTTCAGAAAAGGTTCCAGGTACAACCTTTTGCAAAAAATGTACAATTATTTATTTATTTCACTGCTGCTGCAATAGTGCCAATGTTATTTTATTTTGATGAAAACTAAACCTGAAAATGTTTATTGTAAAGCGGAGGAGGATGAGGCAGGTACTTGGTGTGAATTTGTCTGAAGTCAAACCATGAATTATAGCTGTGTCCATAGTAATAGCAATCAGAATCAAAACCGGGAAACCGAGAACACTAAACGTAGGGAACGTTGCGCAGGAAAGTTTGTAAATAAAGCCAAGCACGGACTAAACGATTTTATTCGCCAGCTAATTTTGGCGCTTGGCGACTAACATGCCTGAGTTGTGAGTGAGTGCTGAGGCGCCAATATTTTCAAGCACGTTTGACTTTCCCGACGATGAATGTTGTAGTGTCTGTGGCTCTACGAGTAGTAGCAAGAACAATGCTAAGGAAGACAGCCAATGAGAATCCGAGAGGAGATCAAATACATGTGCTGCCACGCGCAGCAGATCTCTGAATCTGAGTTCGAGGGCAAAATGTAACATCATAATAATAATGCATCTGCATTTTGCGTTATTTGGTACGTCAGACCCAAATGGTCGTTAGGAACAGCAAGAATAATAACAAAAACAACATGAATAGTATAAAAGCAACTACTTTTTTTACATTATACCTCCAGTTCTCTTTGCAGAACAGACAATCTTCCTTGTCGGCATCTCTCGAAGCGATCCTTCCTGCACATTTTTCTCATTTCTCTTTTTGTTTCTGCACAAAATAATGACAGAGCACATCACATGACAGAGCGGTCACATTTATTTATCAAAGATCTACTGATCACAAGTGAGTAAAGTTGTGTCGTGTGAGCAGTAAAACGATTCAGAGATTTCGAATGTAGTGTAGCGTTCAGAAGGCGGAAACATGGAACAGGCGAACACAATTAGGGAAATACACCAATCATAAGACGGGGCGGAGACCAGACAAAAAGACAAAAAGGGAACTGTGATGCAAAAAGGGGAAACCGTGACATTCATGAACAATCGTTTTTTTTGACCATAATGAAATGATTATCTTCACACTTCTCATAGGGCAAATTATGGGATATAAGACACTTTACTGTACAATTCAGAGGTAAAGATTAAAAAAAAAAAGTTGTACCTGTTACTGATATTTGCTGTCCTAAATGCATGTGTACCTACATTTTTTCCTCCCTCTCTCTCTCTCTCTCTCTCTCAAATCTCCCCCTCTTTCGTTTTCTTCCTTTCCCTCTAAACAGAAACATGGCCTCTTTTACGCTGCACACTTTTTTTTTTTTTATCTGAAAGCGTGTGTGATGTTTGACTTTCGCTGTCAGACGGCTTTCTGCTGGCTCATGGCTTTTTCCCGTGCAGAACATAAAACAGCAACTTCATATTGTTTCTCCTCGCCGCTGTCATAACCGATGGCGTGTTTTATCTTCGAGTCTACACACTAAAGGCTACGTACAGTACAGCATATTTTATTCATTTATAGTCTCTGAAGCCTCATACAGTGGGGTTCGTTTAGGATTTTCCATCCCAGCTAACAATTTTAAATCAGCGGAACATATTTTTAACATTACGCTTGTATCTCCAAAAGTACTTCTGATTTTCACTTGGACACAGTCTTAACATATGACCTGAATAAAGTACCAAGTGCTGTTTTTTTTTTTTTTTTCTTATGTCATCAAATATTAAGGCAAATACGAATTTGTCTTAAACAAGATGTCAGCATTCGCCCAGCTATTACTAACTGAACTGACAATAACATATGATGGACTAATTGCATCAATATCAGGTGTCTGTAAATCAAAAAACAAGAACAATTAAAGCAGCGTGTCAGGAGCGGACGTGTAGTTGTCAGAAAGAAATATGTGGTGTCATGGCAATTTGAAAAATGGAGCATGAACAGAATATTGGGACTCCATGTTGAATTCCTTCTCTCTTCTTTTGCTTGTACACATTTGTATAAAAAAAAAAAAGTGCAGCACAATTCCAGTTAAACTTAATGACATGACCATCGCTTGTCCATATTCATACACAGGGGTGTTTCTGAACATTTGAGGCACAACTCTGTGACAACTTAGCATTCTCAGGATCCCTTGGATGAGGGGGAAAAACAGTTTAATAAATAATGAAATAAAAACAACCAAACAAGATACTAGCTACTAGCTAACTCGAGATACGAGCGAGCTATTTTCCCAGTCAGGCAGAAATAAGAAAAAAGACAAATCCAATTAATTAGCATTAACTTCTTACTGGAGTTTTGTTCTGGATTCTGTTTTTGTTTTTTTGTTTTTTCCTTTTAAATTTCTACCATCTCAGATAAACACTTCATGATCATCACTTCAGGACCTTTTTAAGATTATATACCTAATTTAGTTACCTCAATTGCACAAGGGGGCGCCCTGAAACGTCCTGATACATAAACCGTTTCACCAAATGATTAAAAAGTATTAAAAACTGCGCTTTTTTTCATGTCTAGTGTAAAAATCATGGCGCCCCCCTGGTGGTCTGGAAGTCCTAAGCAACTTTTAAAAAGAAATGGCTCAGTTTGTACAAAACTTACAACAGACCACAGTCTACTTAATAAAATAGTTTATAATTTGAATGGATTTTTAATTAAACCATAATTGTGTTATTTTCAGACTAACTGGATTAGATTAAAACATGCTTTTCTTCAGCTTTATAAAGGCTGTTTCAGCAGGTATGAAGGGAATAAAATGCTACTTACTCCTGTTTATTTCCTTCATGACAGACAGATATCTCATGTTTTGGTATCTTGCCTAAATATTTGCTTAAATATTAAAAATGTGTCCAGATTTTTAAAAATAAATAAATAAATAATTGCACTCATTATCTGAAATAAATGTAACAAACCTATTTTTTATGCTGAATTTATTTGGTTATATTATTTTTTTAGGGCGCATATTGGGGGGAAAACCTGTTGTAGGTGTTCTGTAGTCTCCATCAAACACACCTCCTCATGCGACTTATCCCACATCCCATACGTGTGACATTCTGGAAACCAAACGCACGTCCAGCTGAAATAATAATGTCAAATAATAACGTGAAATAATAATGATACAGGCCGGGACTATATTCAGGGAGCAGGTGTTAATTACGCTGATCTGCTTCTCCTTTGCTTTGTGAACCTGAAGAAAAGCTGAGATCTGTTACTATAATTGAAATCAATGTAAATCAATGCGTGGCAGAATGATGATGATGATGATGATGATGATGATGATGATAATTAAAACAAAATAAATAAATAAAAAATCTGAAATACGATTTTGAACCGTACGCAGGTTTATAGAGAAGTGCTTTTTAGGAAACTGTTAGTTCTCAGTACACAAGTGCTGCTCCTGAAATCAAACAAGGAAACTGACATAATTGTGGTTCTGCTGACATTTAGGACACCAGAACGCCCCAAAACTGTTCAAAGTACTGCTCTGAAATATGAATTCCAGTATCACACCTCTCTTCCTCTCTGTCCCTGTAAATTTGTAAAATGTAACCAAAGAACACAGGAGCACGTCTCCTGAGATTGTCTGCTGGTCTTCGACCTGAAAACCAGCGCCGGCGCTGCTATTTTCATCTATTTTGGTGTCTCTTTAATTAACATATGTATGCCGGAAAGTTCTGTAGGTCTGTGACGAGACGTGGGTGTGTTAAACGTCTAGAGAAAATATCACGCATGAGCGAGTGTAATAAAGTAGTGAAAGAGAACGACAAAACCCTTCCTCAATTCTTTTTATTGTGTTTCGGAAATGCGTGGATGTTCACTGATGATATCGTTTAAATCCTTAACACCCAGCGAAGCGTGCGGTGAAACCTGTACTGCCCTGCCGCTGCTTTTCAGCTAAACTAACTTTTTTTCTGGCTCTAAAAGTTTTATTTCTTTCTGTGTCTCTTCCAGGGAACAGACGAGAACTCTCATCCTCACGCTACAGCGACTGTGACAGCACATTTTGTTCTTATCTGGTAAGATGTTCTCCATCTTGTCTCTGAGAGTCGGTGTTGATTTGCTCGACAGGAGCATGCTGAAAAAAGGAAGAAAAAAAAAAAACACAGAAACTCTGGAATGGATAGATAAAAGTGATGGCTTGGCCCAAACTCACAAATTAACAAATAAAATGAATAAAGCACAGTAAATTCCAAATATCCCCTTTGCCCAAAAGTACCTAGAAATAACAATCAATCAATAAATATGGTGCAGTAAAGTGTTAGTTTGTTTTTATCCCTCGGGGAAACGCTTAAAAATGAAATGCACACATACACTCAGCAGCCACTTTATTGCTCGTTCATGCAATTATCCAGTCAGCCAATCAACAGCGCAGTGCATCAAATCATGCGGATACAGGTCAAGAGCTTCACTTAATGTTCACATCAGACATCAGAATGGGGAAAATGGGATCTCAGAGACTTTGCTGGTGTCAGACGGGTCAGTTTGAGTATTTCAGAAACTGCTGATCTCCTGGGATTTTCACATAGCAACAGCTTTACACAGAATGCTGCAAAAATAAATACATAAATAAAAATCCAGTGAGTGGCAGCTCTATGACCAGAAGCGCCTTGTTGATGAGAGAGGTCAGAGCTGACTGAAGCGCTACAGTAACTCAAATAAGCACTCAGTACAACCGTGATGAGCAGAAAAGCATCTCAGAACAGGTCTAAACCTGAGGTGGGTGAGCTGCAACAGCAGAAGACCATGTCGAGTTCCTCTCCTTTCAGTCAAGAAGAGGAATCTGGTGCTACAGTGGCCACAGACCCACCCAACCAGGACAGGTGAAGATCAGCGGCTGGTCTTCAAACATTAGGCCACACCCCTTTACCTGAGTCTGATGCTAGAGCAGACTGACACCAAACTATTTCTTTTTGTTTGTATTGAGCAGTGAACAACTCCGCAAAGCAGTGTGCTAATCTGGTGACGATACATTTAAATAATTGGGAGCTCCCTTAGCCTTGTAGGTCTATGTGAGTTACATGTTTTATTTTTTTGGCCCAATAATCCCTTTATAAAAAAACAAACTAGTCGTCCTTCATGTGTGTCATTTATGTGGAGCTCATTGTATAGGCAACTAGGACACGCAGCACAGACTCTAAGCAATGCAGTGTGTCCTTGACACCACCTACATACACACACACACACACACACACACACACACGCGCGCACACAGACACACAGATATTAATAAGAGAGCAGATGAAAGCAGATGAATATTGGCTTAAAGGCAAAAACAAGAATGAGTTTCACTTCAGCCATCAAGCAGCGCCTTATTTACGTCAGGAAATGAAGACGTATCGCGCTCCCGGACCAAAGGCTATTTATTCACACGCACCCGTGCATTACGCTCATCACAGTGACTTACAATCACATTTTCCAACCTGAGCATCCTCACGGCTGTTTTCTGTCCCGACCTGTACAAGGTCATAAAGTAATGTGCTTGATATGGAGATTACTGGTTCGCCGAGCACGTGGACGTCGTTATCACGGACGCAGAATGGGTTTCATGAAGCAGGAGGCGGCCTATTAGGGGTCTAACACAATGATACACTATCTGTATCTGTATCTCTCTGTGCTTGCATTTAAACCCAAAGTGGGTGTGGCCTAAACGGGAAGGTTTACTACAGAGCATTTTTTTTTATTTATATCTATTTATATAAATATATTTAGATAAAAACTTAATATCCAAAATATAAACAAACCAGTAGTCTAATTTAAACCAGCGTGAGCCTGACCAGGCAGTTCCTAAGGAGGAATGAATGAGCACTCTACTTTCACGTTAAAGAGCGTGGTCTTTCTTTTTTCCACAAGCTTCATATCTGACCATTTGCTCACTCCCATGTGAGAATTTTTTTAATTGTTGTTGTGGATCTTAGTCCCAACGTAACACCTCTAGCCCCAACCAGATGCCCTGTGAACCTATATTAAAAACATAAAAAGATGAATGTACCTCCTCTTCATGTCTGTTTAGAGCACGTATTTATGTATGTATACGTATTTGGTTGCATTTGTGCTAAATAAAATCAGACCCATGTAGAAGGTCAGCCATCTTTAACTGTTCCTTATTTTGGATAAAGTTGAAGATGTGGTGCTTGTGCCTTTCTCAGAGAAGGTATTAAAACGCAGCTAAGGCTCACGCAAAATACAATACAGATGACATTATAGATGGCAGTAAAATGATGAATGATATGTTGGTTTATGTAATTTTTGGGGTTTTTTTTAATTAAAAGTCTTCTCCTTTGTAAAGCCTTGTCTGATTGCAGCCACTCATTTACTTAACATTTGCATAATATTCACCAGCCTTTTCCTGTCACGTGACAAGCAGGTTTTACCAAATCGGTACAGTAAGCACTTAACACTTTACTGTTCATCTTTAACAACTGTGAAAGCAGCTCATCTCTACACATGAAACTTGTCCCCATTTTTGTTTTTAGAATGATCGACTCGTGTTGTTTTTTTTATTTTTTTTTATTGTAGATTACCCATTGCTAAAGTTTTATTAGTATTATGACTAATATAATTTGCTCGTGAAGTTTAGTATAAATTATACAGGAAAGTGTATTGTAACTAATAAAGATTTAATGTGCTGTAACAGATGAATTACAGAAGCATATTTTTATGTAAATACAAGTGTGTATCGACTTCGGTACACGAGCAGCTTGACATTTAAAGTCTAAAGGTGTTAGCATACTTCACTGCAAGACGACAATCTATATGACACAATTGTGGACAAAATGAACGAAGCGTGGAGGCTCCGCTTGCCGCGCCACACACGCGTCATGTATGAATTTCGTGACCTGCAGGACTGGAGCACTCGTAGATGCGAAGGCTAATACAAAACTGCAGACAGTATCCGTTACATTGCGTAACAGTCAAAAGACCCTCGATATTTACATTATGGTCACCTGTATAATATCATTTGTGCAACTATTAGGTTACACAGGTGTTAGAGACACTTAATAAACATTAACAAAATTCCTATTTTTATGTTTAAAAAAAAATTCGAAGCAGACTACAATCCATGATGCTGCGTCAGTTTAGCTGATTTTTGTGCGCATCTTGGCAACACTGCAATGTGTTACAACATCTCATGAAACACAAAGCACGTCGGATTGATAGGGCAAAGCCGTGGGTGACTGTTAATGGAGACGGGGTGAAGTCAGCATTGTGACTAATCCCGATCATCGTACACGGGCAGATAAGAGAACAGCGCGAAAGCGAGCCAGAGCTTTTGTCTGGCGATGTCAGGATCCCGCTGAACGGCTGGCCAATTTCTGCAAATTATTTCTGGAGCTCATGTTCTGCATTGGAAAAGAAAAGAGCGGCTAATTCTACAGTAGAGTGGGTTATCTTGGCAAAGCCTGGGTGGGATACGGGATAGATGAAACAAGAGGATATAAATCTATCTGCCGCACAGAAGCGTTATTTTAATATGCTTTAATGTCGGCGTTAAGAGAAGCATAAAGCCATAAAAAAGTAATGAAAGTGTGTAATAAAGTGTAATATGTGATACAGATTAGCATGGGGATGGGAGAATGAAAAATGGCCTAATAATAATAATAATAATAATAATAATAATAATAATAATAATAATAGAATTCTAATGAATAAGCAGTGGGGAAAACAAGCAGTCGCGTACACTCGCACGCAGTCGTGTTCTCTGTGTTCGGAGGAGCCGTGTTTGGATGTGGAATCCACTCTCTTGGAGATGTGGAGCTACTAATGGTCGGACGTTATTAATAATGCAAGCACTCAGCCCAAAATTGGTGCAATTTAACAAGAGCGGTGCTCTCTGAAGGCCAACTTCAAATGTAAGGAATAAGATGAAATTTTCTTTGTTGTTGCATGTTAGACTGGAGAAGTGCTGTGCATCAGCAGATGAAAAAGTGTTCACTATTTTTTTTTTTTCTCTTTTGGAAGCAGAGCTTAGTGTAGTCATCACAAACTATACACGGATGGTCTTGCTCTAAAAACAAACTATTTCAGGAATAAAACACTCCATGTAATGCCGTTATACTGTTACCAGGCTAAAGATGATTATTTTCCAATATCAGCATGACACAGAGTGTTTTATTCCTCTTATACAACCACTGCTGACAATTTTACTTATTAAAGAATGACATGTCCTAATTTTGGTCCATTTAGAGTTATGTTTAATGCTGTGGAATCAGCCACAGAAGTATTGTTGTTGTAATATACACTTTGTTAAGCATTTACTGCACTTTATTACGCCTTAAATTGAATCATATCTGCTCAGTGGTGCTCCTTTTCCATTGATGGATGTGCTAGTGGGGTGCCAATACTTTGGCAGCGCAGCAGTCAATAATTGTAGACCTGCACAGTGAGCTGTATGGTGGGTGGACATTAAAATTTGCATTTGCTAAACTAGATGGCGAGATTGATTAAAGCCAATTTTTATCCTTTTATTTTTACTTTGCAGAAGTAGAAAACGGTTCCTCAGTGGTTCTCTGGGTCATTAATGGATCTTGACTTCCTAAAGGAGTTCCGCTCGGGGTTCCCTGTAATAAAGAACCCATCTAGCAAGGGGGTTCGAAGTAGATGTGGTTTGCCTGGAGGTAGAACCTGAAATATTGGAACTGTTGGGTTCTAGATCTTCTTCTGCTAACATGGAGTTTTGGAAGCGTTTACTTTTTTTCCTGGGAATACTGGGAATGCTGGGAATGCTTCAACTTTGGCCTGTAAGATCTGTACTTTTTCAAGAGTTCTTTAAGGGGTTGTTTAAAGGGATTTTTTTTGGGTTTTTTTGTATCTCAAAACCATAACCCATAATTTCAAACTATATGGTTAATAATGTAATAAAATGAAATCTCACCCCTAGCAAGTTCAGAGCACTGGGAAATCCAGTGTTCCAGTGTTCTGAGACCCATCGGATGCTTTCTTTCCGACTCGAGAACCCGCTCTTTTACATTGGATGAGTACAGACGCTCTCACTAGCACCATATCGACGTAAAAGCTCCTTCAGACTCCCGGTGTAGTAAAAATATATCTCTGCGACGCCCTGATCACCTTTTCCTCAGACGAGCATTATTTTTAGCTCTCGCTGCACCGCTCCAGGCGCCCTGTTCTAGACTTCTAGTTCTAAAAATCGTCTGTATCACAAACTACATGACACCTCTGTCAAAGAACACGGTCTATACGGTCGCTCTCGGAGGGGGCGTGATCACTCGGAGGGGTTGGTGGAAGTCAGAGGGGAAATACTCTGTGATTCCTGCTCGAGCTCTTGTCTCTTATGTTCCGCTACACAGAGAGAGAGAGAGAGAGAGAGAGAGACAGAGAGAGGGAGAGAGAGAGAGGGACCGGGAAAACCTCTTAGCTGTCATCAGCGCCACACAAACCCTGACGGATAATGTGTCTTTCTGCCGACGAAGGCTTCTGACACTTATTTATTATTACGTCCCGCTGCTTGTCAGCTCCCAAGGCCATATCGTTTGGCATCTTCATACAAGCTACACAGACGAGAAGAGAAGACAGCCATCCATGAAAAAAGGTGGATTTTTTTTCCATAAATAAATGGCCGAGCTCAGGAGCAGGAGCACCGGGATAAGCTGCGGGGATTATGGGACGCCTTTTTACTGAGTTAACTATTCGTTTTTGATGTCCTTTTTAATATAGTGGTATAGCGAAAGTGGCTGCAGCGTCCAAGGAGAATTGAGTGCAAGTAAGCAAGGCTGGTCCATCAGTCACTGCAGACACGGTTTGCCCTGGGACGGAAAAAGAAAATGGCCTCGGGTGATCGAGCCAGGCTGCAGAAGTTTATCTTGCTTGTTAGCATGCTGGACTCTCAGAGTGAATTTTGCTCAAAAATAAATCCAGTTAGATAGAAATATTCTATAGGTTAGATGCAAATATTGCATGGTATTACATCATTAACATACTCCTACTGTGCAGTGCGATAATTAAATCATCAATCAGGGCGACCTTAGAGAGATTTAATGGTGTATACTCTCATTATGTAAGGAAAATAATCAACGACAGGTTGGTGTGAAGGTAGAAGAGTTACTGTTACCATGCACAAGTTGAGTATTTTCCAATAACAGCACATCCCATAGTGTTTTATACCACAGCGCTTTGCCAACACTAACAGGTTTTATTCATTTTAAAAAATGACATATACTTTTTTATCCCAGAGGGCCCCTGGATTCATCATTGCGTTTATAATTTTTGGTCCCTCTGACCTGTGAATTGACGAACGTCAGAACTGTGAGCCAACAGAATCTGAGAATGTGGGATTGTGCTCCGTTTGTTTGGCTAAAATAAAAAAAAGGGGGAGGAGCTGCTTGTTATTCAGTAGCGTCACATCTGATTTTTGGCTTCACTCTTTTCATAATGTTGCTTGGCATATATCTGGGGCTTTATCTCTGACACTGGAGACTCCTTCCATAAACGTTGAATAAACATCTACTTATGGTTAGGGAAACTTCACCCTATCATTGAGTACACCCATTTTTTAATCTGTTTCGTGGAGCATCTGATGTACAAATCCCTGTGAACGAGCTGTTAACAATGACGCATTAGAACGAGCGCATTAGCGCAAACCTGCTCTAAGGTCAGAGCTGCTGTTTTAGAAAATTAATCAACACGTTCTGACCAAGGAGATTTGATAATTGGTTAGTGGATTGTTTGTGTTTGAGCTGTACTCCGCCACTAGGAAAACGGTTTGTAATGGTAAGCTAAAATGGCGTTATGATTGATCAGTTAGCTGTGCCTCCGCTTGCCTTGAGACAATGTGTTTTAGACAACGCTACAATAAGCAAATGAGTCTCATCATTAATGCCCACTTAAGCGAGGCCATCTGCATCGCCAAATGTCATCTTCATCTCATCAGGACTCGGTGCCGCAGGAAAACCGTTCTAAACTTGGTGTGTGTGCTGACATTTATGAGGATATTAGAGATCTTGCTCGTGGCAAAGCTGCAAATCACAGCGGACATGTTGTGAACCAATAAACTGCATCATGCGTATGAAGAGGGGAAAAACGGAGCCGAACTGACATTAGAGATCGCTAGCCATCGGTCACAGCGAGGATTCAGATATGGAGCGTAGAGGATGTATCGTTGGATCAGCGTTAACTCCAGAATTATTGGCATCTTTCAAGGGAATGCAAAATGGCAAAAATGACTCTGTAGACCTAAATGAATCATGTAGAAGAATCACATGTGAAAATAAATGAATCAATTATGTGGAAGAATCATGTGTGAAAATAAATGAATCATGTAGAAGAATTGCATGTGAAAATAAATGAATCAATTATGTGGAAGAATCATGCGTGAAAATAAATGAATCATGTAGAAGAATTGCATGTGAAAATAACTGACTCATCTACCGGGATCTCATAAAAAAAAGAATCAACTGGAAGAATCACTTGTGAAAACAAACTAATCATATGTTAAGACCACATGTGGAAATAAATGAATCCTGTAGAAGAGTCAAATGTGGAAATAAACGAATTGTGGCTCTAACCTGTTTAGAAATTAGACGAAAAAATGCGCTTCCTGTTTAAACAAATATTGTGTTAATATAAAACGATATTAATCACTGCTCATTCATTGTATGTTTAAGATCAAATTTCACTAACTGCAAGCTGTAATTGTTATAGATTTGCTTTTGTGCTCATTTTCATAATTTCAATAATTTTGTATTTGGCTAAAATGAAAGAAAATGAGAAGGAGGGAAAAAAAACAACTGACAAGATACTCCAGGATTAAGGACTAGCAGGATGTAATATTGAAAGAAAAACAGTAAATAAAAAAAAAAAAGAAAGTGCAGTATATCACAGCGAGCTGAAGAAAATGGCGCTAACATAAAGCAGCTCAGGCGTGGAGAGTTTTAGCTCATAGCTAAGCGGCCGAGAGAGAGAGAGAGAGAGAGAGAGAGAGAGAGAGAGAGAGAGAGAGAGAAGCAATGTGAGACTGTAGATGTCTCAGAGCTGAAGGATTAAACGTTTCTTCTACAGAGGGACTGCGAGACATGAGATGTCTTCACGCCACTGAGTCCATGTTACAGAATGTGAAAGTGAGGAGCGAACTTCTAAATAAGCAATCTGCTAAACACACACACACACACACACACACACACACACACACAGTGTTTCTGTCCTGAGGGAAGCCAGCGGTGTGTGAAGAAAAGCTTCGTCGGTTTCGACTCGTTTGAACTGTCTGAGCCTCAGAACACACACTGCGCCTTCATCAGGGAATAAACGTCAGACGAGTGAAGTCTAAATGAATACAGGATAAAAATGGGATAAATAAATACATGCAATTATTCACATTTCCATACATCTATACACGGTGTTAATAGTCACTAACCATACGAATAGTATTCGTTTTCTAAAAACTAATTATTTACATAATATATATAATATAATTATTACATTTTTAAACATTAATATATGGTATTAATTGTCTAAACATGAATTAACACAAAATATTATTAAATACACGGATTTTAATAGGCAAATACATAAGAGTCTATGAATCATTATTAGAGCGATTATAATGTTTCTCGCATGTTATATGTTTGGCGACAGTTCTTTTAATCTTAAAGGATGAAGTGTGGAGCTTTTTAGTTCTTTAATAACCACGTAGAAAGATTATCATGGCCATGTTCCAGGACGACACTGCAAAGATTTATCAGAGTTAAAATTGTGAAAGAATGGTTCAGAGAGCATGAAGAATCATTTTCACACATGAACTGGTGCCTCTGAGTCCTGACCTTAACCTCAGTGAAGGTCTTTGGGACGTGCTGGAGGAGACTTTACAGACTGCTCACCTCTTTCACTGTCAGTACAAGACCTTGACCAAAAACTGATGCACCGCTTGATGGAAATAAATGCTGTGATGGAAATAACAACAAGAGGTGCAATTTTTGGCCAATATCTTGTCCTCTCTTTCATTCACTGGGTTAGCGTTTGAATCAGTGAATCATTCAGTCATGAATGAGAGTCGCTCCTCTCTCTTTGAGCAGGTTAGTGTTTGAATCAGTGAATCATTCAGTCATGACTGCGAGTCGCTCCTCTCTCTTTGAGCAGGTTAGCGTTTGAATCAGTGAATCATTCAGTCATGACTGAGAATCGCTCCTCTCTCTTTGAGCAGGTTAGTGTTTGAATCAGTGAATCATTCAGTCATGACTGCGAGTCGCTCCTCTCTCTTTGAGCAGGTTAGCGTTTGAATCGGTGAATCATTCAGTCATGACTGCGAGTCGCTCCTCTCTCTTTGAGCAGGTTAGCGTTTGAATCGGTGAATCATTCAGTCATGACTGCGAGTCGCTCCTCTCTCTTTGAGCAGGTTAGCGTTTGAATCAGTGAATCATTCAGTCATGACTGCGAGTCGCTCCTCTCTCTTTGAGCAGGTTAGCGTTTGAATCAGTGAATCATTCTGAAATGAATTAGATTCTCTCCTCTCTCTTTGAGCAGGTTAGCGTTTGAATCAGTGAATCATTCAGTCATGACTGGGATTCACTGAGATTCACTGAGATTAGTGTTTGAATCAGTGAATCATTCAGTCATGATTGAGAGTCGCTCCTCTCTCTTTGAGCAGGTTAGTGTTTGAATCAGTGAATCATTCAGTCATGACTGGGATTCACTGAGATTCACTGAGATTAGTATTTGAATCAGTGAATCATTCAGTCATGACTGCGAGTCGCTCCTCTCTCTTTGAGCAGGTTAGCGTTTGAATCAGTGAATCATTCAGTCATTACTGAGAGTCGCTCCTCTCTCTTTGAGCAGGTTAGCGTTTGAATCAGTGAATCATTCAGTCATGACTGAGAGTCGCTCCTCTCTCTTTGAGCAGGTTAGCATTTAAATCGGTGAATCATTCAGTCATGACTGAGAGTCGCTCCTCTCTCTTTGAGCAGGTTAGTGTTTGAATCGGTGAATCATTCAGTCATGATTGAGAGTCGCTCCTCTCTCTTTGAGAGGGTTAGTGTTTGAATCAGTGTTGATAATGACCTAGATTTGCTCCTCTCACATTCAGCAGATAAACTGAGTCAGTGAATTCAGTGAGTCCTGTTCAAGCTCATTCAGTAATG
Organism: Pangasius djambal; assembly: GCA_022985145.1. NCBI lineage: Eukaryota > Metazoa > Chordata > Actinopteri > Siluriformes > Pangasiidae > Pangasius > Pangasius djambal. The sequence continues at coordinate 1,550,706 of CM040981.1, read as the reverse complement.
ACTTAATTTCATTTAACTGAATGGACTCAAATGATGTGAGTTGATGGTTTGAGTTGAAAAGATTTTCAACTTATTGGGAATGTGAAATGTTGTTGCTGAAACACATCCCATTGTTAGCATTCTTATTTTTTTTTCAGTTCTCCACATGTCTGGTTAGCATTTTAAACTTCATTGTGATGCAATTATTGTTAAAGAAATTACACTGGAAAAGCAGAATCGCTTCTTCTCGCCTCCCTTGAAACGGTCTTCTCTCTCTATTAACTGTTCTTTCCTCCCTCATATTTGGGAAAGCCAGCAGTGCAGCTGATTGAAGCAGCGATGCATTTCAGGATATGAAATTGATTGTTATATTGCACTTACACAGCTGTAATGTTGGACATAAACTATTTCAGAATTATTTTCTGTTTCTAAGTTTACTCAGGAAATGAGGTGATGTTACAGCCGCAGGTTTGACAGCATGACGGCGTTTATATTTCATCACCACGGACATCGAGCAAACCACACATCGTGTCGAGCTACTGAAAGAGAAAATTGAAATTTCAGCATGAACGTATACACGAATACATTAACATTCATATTGCCTTATTGTGTTTTAATTCCATTTAACCAGGACAGCTTCATAAAGGCTTAAAATTCGACATGTGCAGTAGATGCTGATATGGTGTTTAAGTTTTCTGCAAGGAGACATTTATGTAACATTTATGGAAGGAGTCTCCAGTGTCAGCTTGCGAAGCTGTAATTTTAAGTTGTCCAACATCCTCAGGACAGAAAGTTTACGCTTCGATGCTGCGTCTTATTAAATTCAAGACAGAATAAATAGAGAGGCTGGTGAGGAAACGAAGAACGTTTATAGCTGCTATAAAATTGCCAATAACTTGTTTCGCAGATGTTACACAACATCAAATGTAACTATAAATGGCTAAAAAAAATACAAGCCGTCATTATTTTAATTAAAAAAAAATTGTAATCGTTCTCAAATTGCTGTGTTTTAATAGGAATAAAACACTTCAGGACGTGATGTTAGGCTGGTAACAGTAACTTCATAACGTTGATCATTTTCCTTTAACAGCGTGACTCCGAGTGGTTTATTCCTTACATAACCAATCACAGCACCTTCTTTGTAACTTCTTTGTACTCTGTGGTTCCAATAACAAAAGGAAAAAAACACAACAAATGGTTAGGGTGAGCCTTGATGACTTCGCACTCCATCACTGATTAGTTTTCCATAACAGCACAACATGGAGTGCTTTATTACTTAAATAACGAATTAATCTAATTAAGAGAAACACTTCATTAAGCCCTTCTTTCTCTCCGTGTGTGTATCTATATATGTATATGTGTGTGTATATATACACACACACACACAGACACGTTTTATATATATATATATATATATATGTGTGTGTGTGTGTGTGTGTGTGTGTGTGTGTATGTACATATATATGTATATATAAATAACTTATGCGTTGTGTAATACAGAGCCAGCGAGCTCCAGACTGATTGCTGCACTTCCTGTTCTCTGTGCTGTATTTGTGAATGTTGGCTCGCCCCCTCAGTGTTATCGGCGTTGTGTGAATCCAGCAGGAAGTCTCTCTCTCTCTCTCTCTCTCTCTCTCTCTCTCTCTCTCTCTCTCTCTGTCCCGGAGGTCTCACTTTGTTTCTCCTGTGCAGCTGAGATTTTGCTTTGCGACTGTAATTGAACAGTAAATCTTTCCTCACGCTAACATTTCCACTTTCACTCATGACATAAAGGATAAAGTGTTAGTGCCTGTATTCAGCCAGGCTCAGGAAATTAACCAGTAAAACAAAATCAAAGAATTTATCTATATATTTCATTTGTATTGCATTGTTTTGGCACAAAGTTAGCAGGTAGCATCCAGCAGCTCCAGGGTCTTGGGTTCGATCCTGAGCTCGTGTCACCGACTCACATGTTCTCCTCTGTGTGTCTGTGTGGGTTTCCTCCGAACTCGTCCCTCCTCCCAAAAACATGCAGGTGGTTTGGAGACTCCAAATTCCATCTACACTCAAAAGATCAAAACTGGAATCCTTTAGAGGTTCTTCAGCTGTCCCTCTTGGTGTACCCTTAAAGGTGCTGTTGGGGACCGGAACCCAACACGCGAGTGTTTCTCTCATAGAAACCTTCAGTAAACTCATTCCCTCACACACACCCTCACACCTGAAGGGAATATAGCGTAGCCAATTCCCCAACTAGGGAAATCTATGAGCTGGTAAATATAAAAAGAACCACTTGAAAAACCTTTTTTGAAGACCAGTTTTAAATTTTTAAGTCACATATTTATTCGAGCACAGTGAAATTCTTTTCTTTGCGTATCCCAGCTTGTTAGGAAGTTGGAGCCAGAGCTCATGATATGGCGGCTCTGGAGCAGAGAGGGTTAAGGGCCTTGCTCAAGGGTCCAACAGTGGCAGCTTAGTGATGTCGGGGCTTAAATCCCCGGGCAGGGAACCAACCCAGCCACTGGGCGTGTACTCTCAGTGCCGGTCCGAAGTCTGGATAAAATGGGAGGGCTGCGTCAGAAAGAGCATACAGCATAAAAAAACTTGTGCCAAATCAGACAGGTGGACCAGTGATCCGCTGTGGCGAAGCCTAACGGGAGCAGCCGAAAGAACAACCACTTCTTTTTCTCATCATCTTTTTTCTCACCACTCTGCCAAAAAATGACAAAAGTAGCAGTCATCACAAGAGACATGCTACATGTGACTGAGTGACTAAGACTGCAGGTCAAAGGTTAATTACCATGTAACCGGGTAAAGCCTTCCTTTGACATAGTGATGCCAGATTGAGCTTGTTTACAATCGACTCCAATCTGTACCATCGATTGATGAACTAGATGGGGCCGTTTGTATCGAACATCCACACTAACATGCTTCGAGAGTCGCTTTCTCAGTCATTAGGCAGTAACGGCTAATTAAGCAAAGCGCAAGCTGTGTCATTTGGCCAGTGGCGCTCTCTGGATGTGAGGCCGTGTGTGTCCGTGCTCTCTGGCTCCAGATGTTTTGGCTGTGGAAATGTTTTTTTTGGTGGTCCATATGGCGTTTCTCCTTTTCCTGGCCGGATTTTGTGTGGAAACACACACGGGACACATGCTATATGCCTGCTAGCATTAGGTGGCTACAGATTACACCTCTCAACTGGAAGGCAATGATGATGAGGTGGTGGGGCTGTCGAGGGTAGTCGGTAGTCATGGCAGCGTCGTCTCCAAAATAATGCAGTGAGCAAGAAAATAGGAGGATGAGTAATACCGCTACTCCGTCCGTTGCTGAAATGCCATTTATTGTCAGAAGGCAGCTGCTTCACTTGTATAAAGACCGAGACCCCCTTCCTTACTCAGATCTCAAAGACGGCTAATCATTGTTGACGGGGCGTTACAAGACGCGAGCGCTGAGTGGGCCGCTGAGCTCTAAAGTGATCAAATTGCCCCTGCTCCAGCTGAGCTGTGCTGTTTGAAGATGCTCTTTGATGGTGCATTGTACACAACACTCCACTTCTCCAACCCCCCCCCCCCCACACACACACACACACACACACACATGCTAAATAGCATTTTATTTCCCTCTTCTTCTTCTTCTTCTTCTTCTTCTTCTTCTTGTTCATGGATAGCGCCCCCATGCTCTCAATCCCTCCACCCATCTTACAATTTTTTTTTTTTCCCCATGAGGGATGAGGTTTGCTCAGGAAAAAGAGAGAGGACCTCCATTTAAAACTCGGAGACAGGTTTAATACTGCCCCGAGCCTGTGTGAAAGGGCTGTAATAAGATTTAAACAGGACAGACTCCGTTTGTAATCCGAGGCTGGAAAACCAACTTTTTTTTTTTTCTCCAACCAAGTCGATTTCCTGAATGAACAACCTGGAGGAAGAGCTTTCAGAATTCATGGTGACATAAAGGAGCAACTTGGAGGACTAGTCAAAGGGCAGCGTGTTGAGAGTCATGGATGGTTTTCGAGCACACTTTAAGATAAAAATAAATATCTGTAAGCGTGATCAGATTGCATCAGAGTTGAAGATAGGATATTGCTACCAATCTTAGCTTGAGAGTGCTTGATGTAGGTATCTGCAAACCTTTATACAGCTCATTCATTACAGTTTATTTATTCGGATGGTCCTTTTTGGATATTGAACAGCCCTTCTATAGCAACGGATTTTCGTATAAGTTCCATTAAATTCCTCACTTACAAAGATCTGATAAGCATCTAACCTTGACCTTGACCTTAATTTTCAAGCATTAATGATTTTCATGTTATGGGAACACACACATCAGTTTGTAGTGTGTTGTTTCGTAGCAGCGCTTCACATTATGAGACTTGTTTAGAAGATGAAGTGGAGAATAAATGCATACTGCAGTCTATTCATCTATAAACATTCCGTTTTCACTATTTTTTCACAAAATTGAAAAAATCTACAAAAAAAAACCTCTTTCTATGATCTGCCTTCAAGCTAAATAATGCATGTGATTGGTCACAACAGAGGATGTGCTACAACAGAGGATGTGCTTGATGTGCCTTGACCCCTGTCATATACACTCACCGTCCACTTTAATAGGAACACCTGCATATTCCTGCAGTTATCTAAATCAGCAAATCATGTGGCAGCAGCGCAATGCATAAAATCATGCAGATGCAGGTCAAGAGCTTCGGTTAATGTTCAGATCAAGCATCAGGACTTTGTTCGTGGCATGGAAGTTGGTGCCAGATGGGCTAATTTGAGTAAATCAGAAACTTCTGATCTCCTGGGAATTTCACACACAACAGTATCTAGAGTTTACTTCAGTGGGTGGAAATGCCTTGTTGATAAGAGAGGTCAGAGGAAAATGGCCAGATTGGTTCAAGCTGCCAGGAAGTACTGTATATAGTAACTCAAATAATCATTCTTTACACCTGTGGTGAGCAGAAAAGCATCTCAGACTGCATTAAACTTCGAACCTTGAGGTGGATGAGCTCAGATGACCACGTGGGGTTTCACGCCTGCCAGCCAAGGACAGGAATCTGAGGCTATCCTGGGCACAGACTCACCCACACTGGACAGTCGAAGACTAGAAACAAAATTCACCTGGTCTTTTTCCAGTCTTCAAATGTTCATTTGGCTGAAACTTTTATACAACTGATCAGTTGATGGCGAAAGGGTCTCGATCAAGGACACAAGAATAGAATCTGGGATTTGAACTCACAACCTTGTGATCAGTATCCCCAAGCCTTACTCACTGAGCCACCGTTTCCCCACCACCACACTCTCACGTGACTCTTAGCCTGTCAGTTTATAGGTGTTGAGGTTTAGTAGATATTCTATATCTATCAACTCGTTCCTAGCTTCAAATCCTGTGCATGTGGACTCACACAAACGCAAAGCAATGCCGCCACCATCTATCTCCAGAAGCCAAGGAAGAAAACTTCAGTGGGAGAGGCATACATTCTCTCTCCTGTCAATCACAGCAACACTATCCAATCATGGGCATCCATGAGCTCATGTATGTGGAAGACGGCAGACAGCACATTCCTCCGAGTGTCACGCTCTTTGTGATGTAGCATTGAAAACTTCACATGTCTCAGAGGAAGCACGTATTAGCCTTCATCCTCCCTGGTAGGTAGTTGTATGATGGGGAGAGATGATTGATGGGTGGGAATTACCAGATGACCAAATTAGGGGGGGAAAATTTACAACATCTTATTTTAGACAGCACCATAGTTGCCACTTCACAGCTCCAGGATTCCTGGTTCGAGTCAGAGCTCGGGTTAATATCAGTGTGCAGTTGTCTTGCATGTTCTCCCTTTGTCCACCTGAGACTTGAAACTAAGGCAATAACTCACACTTTTGTTTTGGTTCTGAAACACTGTAAAAATACTCGGTGTCCCTGGAGACAAGGTGAGACGAGTTAGGCAGGTGAGATGAGCGAGACACACATGAAACACTCATTTCACAGCCATTATCATGTTTAACTCACCAATGAATTGACGTTCCCTCAATTTTTTATTTATTTTTTATTCACATTATCCAGCCTGCCACACACACACACACACACACACACACACACTGCTGGTGCTATTGTGAAGGCGTGTTTTAGCAGCTCTCCGTCTGACAGTTCACCCTGGGCTTGAAGCCATTTCAGTCAAAATGACGAAAATGGAGGCTGTGGTGATAAAACACACAGAACAGCGAAGCAGCTTCGGAGTAGTTACTGTCAGCAGGCCAGAGTGACTGTGTGTGTGTGTGTGTGTGTGTGTGTGTGTGTGTGTGTGAATGTTTGGGTTTGTTTTCTCATCCTCTCAGCCTGACTCTTTCATTAGTATAAACTGAGTTTATTAGATAATGAATCTGTGTCTTTAATAAATCTCGTAGAAGGCTGCTCATTTTTAGCCTCTCGAAGGCATAACAGATTTACAATTGTGTTTTTCTGCTGCGCTTTTCGGAGTAAACTGCAGGTTTTCAGACAGAATTTCAAACAATCGTACTAAAATTATGCTTTGCAATATTGCAATCCAGACGATCTCTGTAGTTTCTTTATTTCAGGATTACTATTTGCAATTGGCTCCGTGCCCCAGTCAGAACAAAAAGCAAAGCTCCACCCCTTTTTCTTTAAACGACAACTCATTAAACACATGTATACAATATTAACTAGTACTTCTGGTATCGGTGGAGGCTTGTTGATGTGTTTACTCCAATCAAAATTTGTCTTTCTGGCAACAGACAGTGCGGAAAAAAAAAAAAAACACAAACTACTCCTTTAATGTAACGGTTGTACAAATAGGCTAACTTCCCGACTTCAGCATTTCACACTTAAGAGAAACATTTAATTTCGTAATTTCAAAAGTATATTCAGTATTTTTTTTTTTTAGATTTCAGATAAGCAAATCCTGAAAACTAGTTAGAAATGTAGGTTAAAAGAATCTGAACTGTTGATCTGTGGGGAACAGGAACTGCATATCAGTGTTTATTGTAGAACCTTTAAAATAAAATGAATGAAAGACAGAAAAATCTACACGGCAGAAGTTAAAGATAATGAAATGATACCATTGCCTCCTTTAGTTTCTAGTGCTGGTGTTTTTAGTCAAAATTGTTCTATAAGCCATAAGAAAAATAAATAAATACCAAAATACTTTTTCTGAGAAAAAAACCCACTGGGTATCTGCCCATTGTGATGCTTTCCCGTAATATCTACAGATCCGGACTCTAATAGGTCCAAATGAAAGTGTAGAGGAGCGAGGCGGCGTTTTGTCAGCAATGCACTCGAGTTCTCGAGATAGGCGCTTAAAATCAATAAATAAATAACACACTCCGTGCTTTCATGCCATTAAAGCAAAGAGAGAGAGAAGATAAGGGCTGATTGAGGAGAGAGAGAGAGACAGAGAGAAACAGAGGGAGACAGAAAAGACAGACAGGTATAGACAGAAACAGAGAGAGAGAGATAAAGAGACAAAAGAGAGAAATATATAGAGAGAACAAGAGTGGTGTGAGAGAGACAGCGAGAGAAAGACAGACAGAAACACGTGTGTGAGAGAAACAGAGAGAGAGAGAGAGAGAGAGAGAGAGAGAAACAGAGGAAGACAGAAAAGACAGACAGGTATAGACAGAAACAGAGAGAGAGATAAAGAGACAAAAGAGAGAAATATAGAGAGAGAACAAGAGTGGTGTGAGAGAGACAGAGAGAGAAAGACAGACAGAAACATGTGTGAGAGAAAACGGAGAGAGAGAGAGACAGTGTGAGAGAGAGAGAAACAGAGGAAGACAGAAAAGACAGACAGGTATAGACAGAAACAGAGAGAGAGATAAAGAGACAAAAGAGAGAAATATATAGAGAGAACAAGAGTGGTGTGAGAGAGACAGAGAGAGAAAGACAGACAGAAACACGTGTGTGAGAGAAACAGAGAGAGAGAAATAGAGAGAGAGAGAGAGAGAAACAGAGGAAGACAGAAAAGACAGACAGGTATAGACAGAAACAGAGAGAGAGATAAAGAGACAAAAGAGAGAAATATACATAGAGAACAAGAGTGGTGTGAGAGAGACAGAGAGAAAAAGACAGACAGAAACACGTGTGTGAGAGAAACAGAGAGAGAGA
>CM040981.1:1481571-1538855 GCA_022985145.1 Pangasius djambal | reverse complement strand
ACTAACTAGTATTTACCTCAGAATAAGGTTATGGTAAACATTCTAATCAACAAAGTAGCATTTACACAAACTAGCTTTAGAATAAACAGGCAAGACTACTAACTAGCATTGACACAAACTAGCTTTGTAGTAAACACACTAATCTACAAACTAGCATTTACCTCACACTAGTTTATAGTAAATAAGCTTGTGTAACTAGGTTTTACACAAACTACTTTTGTAGTAAATAATCTAGCCTACAAACTAGTATTTATGCAAACTAGCTTTACTGTAAACAGGCTACTGCATTTCATTGTCTCTGTACTTGTACTCTGACAATGACGATAAAGTTGAACCTAACCAAATCCTCAAGAAAGCATATTTTCTGAGTGGAAATCAGTATTCCTAATACATTCTCAACTCTGTGTATATTGTGCTTTCTAAACTTATTGGCACTCTTCATGAAAATGTGTAAAAAAAAAAAAATTACTACATACAGCTGCAGGGATATTATATAGTTTTTATGTAACTTGTTTCAAGGAGGTTCCACAACATTAAATGTAACTATAATCGGATAAAACACATGGCATGCTGTTCTTTAATTAGTAAATGATATAAGAAGAATAAAACACATGGGAAAATAATCACTAATAGTAACTCAGACATCTCCTTTTTGTTTGGAGGTGTGTGTGTGTGTGTGTGTGTGTGTGTGTGTGTATCTACTTTACCATCGCACGCTTACAAAGTATTTGTGCTGACCTGCAGTCTAACCCAGATGTTCTATCCTTTTCTTGGCTCGGCTCGAGCTCGGTGCTATCTTTGACCTTGTGTGCAGTCGGCGCTCTGCCTGCTGCACAGATCTGAAGTCGGGCTCTGATTCAGGACGCCTCAGGAGGTGTAAGAACTCAACAATGCCATGACTCCTCGACCTCTTTGAATAGAGATCAGTGCAGCCAAAACGCTTGCCAAGTCTTACACAAGCCAACTTGTGCAGTCAGAAATGGTTAAGGAGATAAGCAGGGTTTGAGGTCAGAGCCATTTTCTTTCCCTCTTTGTTTGCTTCACTGAAACAACTTCACTGTTTACATCAAGCATTTTTATTTTATTGTATTGTATTTGTTTTATTTTTTTTGCTGCACAATATCATTTATTGGCCATGACTGATAGCATTGTGTGTGGGTCAGTCTCAAGTTGTTTATTAGGAACATCTGTACATTTATGGGATTATAAAATCAGCCAGTCATCAGCAGCATGATGCTCACAATCCTGCAGATACAGGTCAAGAGCTTCACGTAATGTTCACATCAAACTTCAGAATGGGGCTGGTTTGAGTATTTGAGAAACTGCTGATCAACTCGGATTTTTACACACAACAGAATACTATACAGAATGGTGCGAAAAACAAAAAACATCCAGTGAGCAGCAGTTGTGCGCTCTGTTGATCAGTGAGGGAGGCACAGGAGAACGACCAGACTGGAAGGTTACGGTAACTCAAATAATCACTGTTTACAACTGCGGCGAGCAGGAAAGCATCTCAACACATCAGAACCTTGAGGTAAATGGGCTACAGCAGCAGAAGACCACGTCATGTTCCACACATGTCAGCCAGGAACAGGAACCTGAGGCTATAGTGCGAACAGATGTTGGTTCATTGTGAATAAACAGGAATGTGAGGCTACAGGCTAACTAAAACTGTCCAGTTATTCACAATCAATCAATCAGTAAGTAAACAAACCCTGGTGTGTTTAGTTTTATATGTTTATTATATATAAAGCATTTATATTGAAACAATTAAATTAGATTTAATTAATTGAATAATTCATTTTAAAACCGCACCGCCGCTGCCTGCATTTGACATGTAATTGTCCACGTAATATGAAGTTATATAAAATGATATTATTCTGATTCTGAACTCAGAGAAAATTTAAGGATCACCAGGAGGTGATGGCTTAGCGACACGACGTGTCGAGATATAAATCGCACCGATGATTGTGCGGAAAAGTTTACAGCAAGAGATGAAAAGCTTCCCGGAGACAAGGTCCTGCAGAATGCAATTAACATGATGGAAAGCGAGACAAGTGAAAAAGCACACTCACCAGGCACGGCTGTGGAGACAGTACATCAGAGCTAATCATTTTTAAAATAAAAAAATAGAAGAAGAAGAAGAAGAAGAAGACGTCCAGCCTGGCCTAGCCGTGTCCGCCGAGGATGCGGAGGGGAGATAGAACCTGTGAGCAGCTCGAGCCGTACAGGTAATTGCTGATGATAATCGCTGAAAGGTGACCACCTCGAGCATTTGGACTTTCTCTCCGGCACGCACACACACACACACACACACACACACACACACACGAACGAAGGTTTTCTATCTCAAAGCAGTACACTGCTGACATCCACCTGTCAGACAGAAAGGTTCTGAATGGAAGTTCAGGACATCTACTATTCATCATGGTGAATGTGTAGCGCAGTGACGCTGAGGCAGCTGAGCTGATAAACACCTTCTGCTGTGACATATCTGCGGAGACGAAAGGCCAGGGTTCGGGACATCAATCAACCCCAATTTATCCTCCACTGTTCGCTTGGTTGTGCCGAACAAAGCCCAGAGAATGTCGCAGAACCGCGAGTCGCCGAAGCCGGCGTTCCAGATCCCGATCCTGCGTTCTCCATTTCGAGTGTTCATCCTGCTCTGCTTCCTCACGCTATTCTTTCATTATTGATTTCCTTATTTATTTATTTTTTTCCTCCATGCTGTCGTCACACCACATCCTCGTCCATGAGCCTAAACAGTTCCCCTGTGCTTCGTTTCTGAAACTTTGCTATCTGAGGAAGAAAGTTACAGGAACTCTGAACAGCACATCTGCTTTTTTTAAGCTGTTTGTTGTGTTTTTTGCTCCTAGCGCCGGTCTTCACTTCCTCTCATCTGAGGACAGTTTTGGCGGCTCTTGATATTTTATTTATTTACTTGTGAAGTGTGTTCAATTATTTCTGGCAAATCCAAAAAAAACGAGGTGTGACGTGTGAGTAGAAGTTAAACTCTTTCTAACTAAACTCATTGTAACTGGAACACGGAACCAAAAAACCTTTTTTTTTCTTGCTTTCTCTCTGTATTAAATTATACTATTACTATAATATTCTATTCTATACTATACTGTAATATTAAATTACACTGGCTGACTGTGTTTCCTAAAATATAACGTCATAAAGTCCACATAGATGATGTTAGATGACGTAAAGTTTTATACCCAAAGATTAATTGTTTTCTGATTCCATTTGTCAGTGAAATTATTTATTTTTATCATGTTTTCTCAAATAACCTGTTTCCCATATTCTTCAGAAGGAACAGCCACATGATTAATACTACTACTACTACTACTAATAATAATAATAATAATAATTTCACTATACTATGTATGCATTTATTTATTTATTTATTTTTGTTTTCATTGTTAGGTTTTGATCTAAATATCCTTTTTATCATCAACAAAACTGTAAAATATGTGATTATCACACATGAGAAAATCTTTCCTTATTTTTCTAAAATTCTTTGGAAAAAAAATAGAAAATACAAAAAAATCTAATTTTCATATGCAAGATATTAATACATTTAAAATATGAGCAAATTTGAAAAAAAAAAAAAAAAAAGACATGATACTTGCCTGGACTGCTCACAATATTTATTTATTTATGGTGGGTGGGTCTTGATTTAAAATCATTTTAATTAATAAAGAAAAAAATGCTTTGTTTAAAAATAAATAAATAAAAACACCAGGAATATCATATATTTTTTTTAAATTTGCATTTTTTACATATTGGTACTTAAAAAAAAAAAAAAAAACTATTAATTATGATTTAAGCAAAATAAAAAAATGGCTGCCTGATTCACACACCCCTAAACTTACCTATCTTATTTTAATGTCAAACTTTTTCTCAAATTCTTGAGCAGTTGCCATAGCAATAAACCGACGCCCTCAAGCTCTACGTACTTTTGTGTTGGAACTGAAGCAGCTGGACCGGTTCCAGATTAGGAGCGCTTTTGGGAACCAGCGCCATGCTGGTGGAAAAGGATGCTCAGTGGAGCTGGTAGCGAGTTTTCCTGCTTTGTATTTAAAAGACTCGCTTCTCGAGCTCGGTGCTGAAAGTGAGACTGACGTATCAGGCTCGGGTTCAGCGCGTGGAAAACAGCTATACGTATTCAGTGACAGCTGACCTTCATCTGAGCGCAGACACAGACAACATGACCTTCTTCTTTATTGATAGATACATGCTTTATCCAGAAATACTTTCCCGCTCCATCATGTGCCATCGCGCAGGAGATTAAACCGTATTCCGTTTGCGCTCTGCTTTACTCCATTACATCTGATGAATGGCTGTTGTTTTGTGTTGGGAAAATAAATAAATCCCGTTACAGTTCGGCACAGTTCTGCCAGAAAAGTCAAGAGTCAACTAGACTATTTAAAATGTATTCACGTTCGCACTTATCAGGGGGGGTGAGATACTTACGTAGCTGTTCTTTGTTACTACACTTGCGGTTTATACTTCAAAGTCAAATTCTAGCTAATGGTTAATGTTGGTTATTTCCAGGATAATTTACTTCTGATTTATTCGTTAGCAAACTAGTCATGTACATCGAGGTAATTACAGCAAGGTAATATTCCCTAACATGGATGGAAATAAAATCACAGAGGAGCCGCAGGAAATGGCGGCGTTACTCCAGGAAAATGAATCCCATCCAAATAGGGCTTTAAAGTGAAAAAAAGTTCTGATTAAAAATGCTCGAGTTTTGTTTATTAAAGGTGTATGAAGTGCAGTAGAGATTTGCATCTCCATTTGAATGAGAGGTTTTTATTTCTGGACACACGCTGTGTTAGTGGAGCTTTGTAATAGTCAGACGTGTATATGCGTGTGTATATGCGTGTGTATATGCGTGTGTGTGTGTGTGTGTGTGTGTGTGTGTGTGTATATGCGTGCGTGTGCGTGTGTGTTCAGATCAGATGGTTTATTTTTGAGCACTGTCTGTGAAGTTTCTCAGCTGTCTCTGTAAACGTTTGCAGATTTTGTAACGGTGTCGATGTGAATTGTGTACAGTTCTTTATACCACGGAGCTGAAGGTGTTGATTAGTTTTCTATAACAGCAGCTCTGACAGTAGCGCAGGTTTATATGTTTCAATGTGCTCGTTCTAATGCGTTATCATTTCTATAGCAGCAGCTCGTTCACAGGGACTTTCACGTAACTGGATTGAAAAACGTGTGTGTGATCGTTTATGTGCTGAGGAGACGTTGATGTAACATTCATGGAAGGAGTCTCCAGTGTCAGCGCTTTGTAGCAGTCAGAGGTAAAGCTGTAAGTTTAAGTTTTCCAGCATGTTCAGGACAGAGGAGTTTACGCTTCTTTGCGGTCTCTGGGTAACATGCCAAGCTGCAAGAAAGAGGAAAAAAGAGAGACTGGTGAGGGAACGACTGTTTATAGCTGCTAAGTGAGAACTATAACTATAACTATAAATGGATAAAAAGTGTGCTATGTTAAGTAATAAAGTGTAATAGTTGGGAAGGTGGCTGTGGTATAAGAGGAATAAACCACATCAGGCTGTACTGTTATAGGAAATTAATCCACTCCAATTCTGCTACAACAGCATGACACACAGCTGTGTGTTATTCTTTAAAAAGTCCTGTTTTGATGTCCATCAAAATATCCGTCGTCTTCCCTTTCTTCCGTTCTGCCGTGTCAGCGTTTTTATCACCTGGATTCTGGTTTATCGTTTATTAACACGACCTTCTTCATAATTACCCTTTGCTCACCGATACACAGCAGTGTGTTACACTGAAGCAGGTGTGTGTATATGTGTGTGTGCGTGTGTGTAAAGTATCCGTACGAGGTTATGTATTTTACGCCGCATGCTACGTGTCAGTATGGAGAAGGATGAGACGGAGACGGATGGGTGTGATCACGGGGAGTCGCTCGCTAACTGAGCCTGCCATATGTCTTATACAACACTGTGTGTTCAACCGAGTCACGACTGGATCAACCACGCCGCATCCGCCATGACGTCCTCTCCTCACAGAAACAGAGAGAAATAACCATGCTCATGAAGTAGACTTCAGTGCAAAAGTTTGCATCCCCCCTTTGCTTTGTTTGTGGGTGTTTAAAAAAAATTATAAAATGAAATGTACCTTTACTTTACAATTTATCTACAGAATTAGAATTCCAAGAAGCTAAAAATAAAACGTAGGTGTATCACGATATATATATATATATATATATATATACGGTATAACACACTTTCTTTTTTCTTTTATGTAATGTTTGAAAACTCCTTGACTGTCAATGACTGTTAAAATGTGAAAATATGACACAGATTGTCCACTGGCTAGATTAATAAAACTTCTGTTCCTTCATGTCTGTTGGTTTTCCCTTTTCACAGAATAATAAGGCGGAAAATGGTGGAAGAAAAGAAGAAAGGAAAAAGAGAAAAAGGAAGTTTAATGGTGTGGGAAAATGAGAAGAGAAAAGGAAAAGACAGAAAACAACAACAAAAAAAGCATAGAAATGGGAAAAAAAAGAAAGCTAGTGTTACAGTAGCAGTTGGTTTCTGATAAACAATAAAAAAGTGGAAAAAAAGTGAAAAAGAAAAAAAAGGAAAAGAATGAGGCTGTACACCTGACTTCAGTCATTTAGCACTGAAAAGGAGAGGAAAAAATAAAATCTGTAAATTTAAAATTCTTAAAACATTTAAAAAAAAATCAGCAGCTTTCAGAATTGAAGTGTTGTGTAATTATTTTAGGCATATTTCCTCTTATATTATCATATTATTATTATTATTATTATTATTATTATTATTAAGTTAATATATGCTGTAAAGAGAGATTGCGATAGCCACAGTAGCTGAGAAACAGCTTTCAAATTCCACCAGATGTCCCAAACTCTCGGACCAAACGTATCTGGAAAGAAAAAAAAAAACCACACAAGTGTAAAAAAGATCTTGGATTAAACACGCAACCGATTTGTCAGTAAAGCTGAAGAACCTTCAGAGCTTTTAAACACACAGCTCCTGCTGAAGCCTGAATCAACGTTGTGCTTTTTCCTCTTAATTAATCACAACAAGAAGCTTCTGTGTGTGTGCGTTTTTTGTTTTTTTTTTTCCCTGAGATGATGAGCGGAGTTTATGCGTGAATAATTCCCAGTCTGTTACCTTGAGTTTATTAAGCATCATCAGGACGTCGATTAAGCGAGCGTCAGATGAAGAATGGCTGTAATATAGCAGTCAGGGCTTCAGGAGGAGTCATGTGATCATGCATCTAAAGTGCATTAGTCAGAAACAGGGCAGCAGCGCAGTGAAATCTCGCTGTTAGCGTATTATCCACTTTGCTCGCAATTAACTCCAACTCCAACACAATTAGCTCCTAGCATTCTTTGCTTTTTTTTTCCCCCAATATGCTAATGCTGTCAGTGTGTAGCAACGAGGAGAGGAATTAGCAATAATCACGCTGAATATCAAGATCAATTTCCTGCTTCTCTCCAGTTATGTAGACGCCACAGCTCCGGTTTAATGCCTTCTCAAAAACTCTGACACAGATGTGTGTGTGTGTGTGTGTGTGTGTGTGTGTCAGAGAGAGAGATAGAGAGAGAGAGAGAGAGAGATTTTAAATAAGCTAATCCATAATCTAGTATTTACACAAACTAGCTTTATAGTAAATATGCTAATCCACAAACTAATCTAGCCATGGGGGTCACAGTCCAGTGACTTCTGCGCCGGTCCCAAACCCGGATAAATAGAAAGGATTGCGTCAGGAAGGACATCCGGCGTAAAACATTGCCAAATTTAATCATGCGAATCGTTAGTACTTATATTGGTAGGAGAATGGGAAGAGGAGGCCAAAGAGGAGGTATATGGAGGTAATAAATGAGGATATGAAACTAGTGGGTGCAAGTGTTGAGGATGCAGAAGATAGGGATAGGTGGAGAGTGATGATTCGCTAAAGGGAAAAGCTGAAAGAAGAAGAAGAAGATGCTAATCCACAAACTAGCCTTATCTATACAAATATTAGCGTTCATATACAGTACATATACAATTGCGCTACTCTCAGGGCTATTCAACTGTTTACAATTGTTTAAAATTCTCGATTTTGTAAATGCTAGGTTGTGAAATCGCCTGTTTCCTATTTCTATCACTAGTGAAAATGACACTTAATGGGTTAATTTACTGCAATGATGCAATGATTTTTTTTATACTAGTTGTTTTCTATAAAGCTAACGTGTGTGAATTTGACTTTGTGGATTATCGTCTTTACTATAAATCTACTTTGAGGTAAATGCTAGTTTGCAGATTAGCCTGTTTACTATAAAGCTAGTTTGTATGTGGCTAAAGGATAGATGCATGACAGCAGAAGTGAGAGAGAGAGAGAGAGAGAGAGAAAGAGTTATATGATATTAAATGTGTTTAAAAGCTTCCTGGAGAGTCCCCGGAGTTTTCCTCGAAGCATTTAGCGGTGTGCCATCGGGTCAGGCTTGATTAGTGAAAGGCATACCTCCATTCCCACCTCATGCATCACTCCATCCACTCCATTACTCCAGCTATCACTCCTTCTAATGCAGGAACATGGCTTAATTATAGTTCGGATTACATTTTTTGGTTTTCACAATGGAAATGTCAGCAAGCTGGTCCTTTTCTTTTTAATAAGAATCAGCTGTGTGAGGTAAAAGAAGCTGTCAGTTTGGAAAATCATATCATGGATAGCCATCTGGATGTTTTTTTTTTTGTTTTTGTTTTTTTTGTGGAATATTCATTATGCTTTTTTTAAGATATGAGGTTTTATAATGACACATTATCTATACAAACCCAGATCGGAGCTGCTTCATATAACGTTATTGTTTACGGTTATCAGCATCGCCAAGTGAGCCATTCTGTCCCGAGACGTGAAATTATACTGATGGAACAAAAAAGGATGCATAATAGCAAGAGGAAAAGTAAATCTTCTGGAGAGAGGAATGAAAATTGTCCGGGGCTCTGCACATAAATTGCCCAGAAACCATTATTTCACAAGACAATGGGAGAAAGAAGCCATAACGCTCTCCGAAAAGTACAGCATGAGCCATTGCATTTGCAAATAAAGGAAAATTACGTTTAACGTATGCTAACAGCTCTGGCAGCAGCACAAATTTGTCTTTCTCGAGCTTTCCTTCGTTCTTTCTGTGTTTCTGCTCTGTGGGATAACGGCTCTCTCAGGGGGAAACATGGGTCCTTCTTTTTAACAAACCTTTAAATAGATATTACGCAATATATACACAATACACTCTCAATATACAGCATTCAGGATTTCAGACACCGGCACCAAAAAGATGTAAAAGGACAAATTCAAAGTGTCTCACCTTTCAGCCAGAAATGCTAGTTTGTGTAAACGCTAGTTTGTGGATTAGCCTGTTTACTATAATGCTAATTGGTGTAAATGCTAGTTTGTGTAAATGCTAATCTGTGAATTAATCTGTTTACCATGAGTCTAGATTATGCTAGTTTGTGTAATAAGTTATGTGTATGCTAGTTTGTGGATTAGGACTGCTATTAAGGTGTCAAAGTATAGTGTTATAGGAAGTTATACTCAATTTTGGTCAAAACGCAAATTTTTTCTGTCTGTTTTTTGGCTTTTTTGACGCAATTCTGCCGCAGTGGATCTTCCCAGACCAACATACGGAAATACTAACGGAAGTAATTTAACACAGAGCGTCCAATTCACAGAATTCACTAATATTCAATAATATATTTTACAGAAAATCATGTTAGCTAGTTTTTTTTTTTCCTTACATTTTTGTAGAGTAACAAAAAGTGCTACATGTCAAAATATGTTAAAGCCATATAGAATATCACATCCCAGCTCCATTTTTTTCACAAAGCAACATGACAGATGCTAATATTTTCCCTACAAATCTTCACTGAGTAAATTTCAGGCACTCCGTCACCGAGGTCCGTGCTCGACAAACCCTAATTGACATGTTACATGCGGCCACGAATGCAAATCAAAAGGTCTAAATCCAGTCTATTAGAATGCCAAATCCCTCTCCGAGGAAGCTTGTCACATTAGAATGAGGACAACGTGGCGTGCCCTTTTCGAGTTTCAATTAAATACATTTTGCATTGAAATCGATGAGGAGGAAAATGCTCGGTGAGCAGAGCAGATCGATGCATTCCTTCACTTGAGTTACGAAGAGCGAGTCAAAAGGCCACTGGGTTTCACTCACTAACCCTATTGATTGCTAGCCACTATAATTTGCTTTTGTAACAAAAGTAAGCGTTTCACCCCATTAAGCTCGGCGGTGTGTGGTGTGGTCGGAGGAGAGCGTGGCCTAAATCATCATTACCATCTGCCAGCTCGTTTCTGCTCACCCTCAGATAAAACTGCTCCCATTAGGGATTCCGGCATTCCTCCATTCCTCCACCATTATCAGATCGTGGGAATGGAAAAGTGCTGAGGAATTACGTATCTTCACAGCCGAGCGATTAGTGTTCGTTCTGTTTGTCCTGCTCAAAGCTGCCTTCCCGGTTTGTTCTCGACGAGCAGTGGAACAAAATGATAAACTCGCTGTATGATAACTGCGAGCTAATTTCAATATCGGATTAGTTTCAGTTTCAGAAGAGGACGAGGATGATGATGATAAACAGGGCTTGATTTGAATGAGAAGGATTAATCCTCCATTTTAAAATATTAAAACGGTCTAACTTTTGGCATCAAACATAAGATTGTCCCAAAAACTGTATCATAAGTAAGGAATAGAACAGTCCATGGCATGCTGTTAGAGGAAAATAATAAACAATGGAGTGATGTAATGAAGCAGACTTCACCCGGTATCACCTGGGTGGGGTATCACCCCGAAGTTGATTAGTTTCCTATAACAGCACATGTTTTATTTCTTTTATACCACAGCAACTTAGATCGATCGATCTATCTATCTATCTATCTATCTATCTATCTATCTATCTATCTACAAACAAAATCATCTAACCGTTGATATGGTGAAGTTTTCTTCACCATAAGGAGATGTTTATGTAACATTTATGGAAGGAGTCTCCAGTGTCAGCGTTTTGTAACAGTCAGAGGTAAAGCTGTAACTTTAAGTTTCCTATAGCATGACACAGAGTGTTTTATACCTTACTTAGCTAAAAATTCTTAGCAAAAATTGAAAAAAATCTTATATTTTCTGCCATCTTGCAAGCTGTCCTTGGACTTTTTTTTTCCTACATATGATATATTACACTGTCAGGCCCACACTTGGCCCCACCCCTTCATTTTGATTTATTTATTTCTTTTCCACTAGAGAGCAGCAGTTGCGTCAGTCGGATCTCACCCACACGCCTCAGCATCACCTCAACACTGTTTAAAATCACAGAGCAACAGGAAAGCACTTGTTCTCTTGCCCGTTCTCGAGATGGACATCTTCAGGTCTTAACTAAAAGCTGTGAATCACTCTGTTATTGTGGAACTGCAGACATCGATGTAACGACACTCTCTCTGAGAGGTGAGGAGAGAAGATTCGGCAGGAGAGCCGTTCCCGATTCAGCCCACTATCGATCCCGGGAGTGCTTTTGTGTCAAAGTGCGAAAGATGCAAATGCGATCTCACCGAGAGGAAAGAGAGCGTTCTTCCTTTCCTTCCTCCTTATCCACAGAGCGAAGATGCTCTTAACACGTCCATCATCGAGTCAGCTGCACTCAAACACGAGGATGTGTCAGGAAGTGCAGGATGTGGCAGAGTTTCACTAACTTTTAAACTGATTCGTAAGCGTTAGAATAATGTTCGGTCAGGAAGCAGGGTCAGGAAGCAGGGACAGGAAGCAGGGTCAGGAAGCAGGGACAGGAAGCAGGGACAGGAAGCAGGGACAGGAAGCAGGGACAGGAAGCAGGGTCAGGAAGCAGGGACAGGAAGCAGGGACAGGAAGCAGGGTCAGGAAGCAGGGACAGGAAGCAGGGACAGGAAGCAGGGTCAGGAAGCAGGGTCAGGAAGCAGGGACAGGGAAAACGGCACGGTCTCGCAGCTAAACTAAAAGTTATGATCGAATCATCATTGTTACTTTTGTTGCTACCTGTTTGCAATGGTAAAATGACATCTTCCTAAATGAAAGAATAAATAAACAAAGAAATCAATATGAAAAATAATAAACAATTTTATTCATTTTATAGTATATCATTTAAATATTTTCTATTAATGAAAAAAAAAACAGGAAAATGGCAGAAATTAAGTCAATTAGACAAAAATTACGTTTTTTATTCAATTGTCTTTATTTATTTATTTGTTGTTATTAACTTATTTCGTCTGTTGTTTTTTTTCTTGTTTTTTTTTTATTTTTGTTTCTTGTTTTAGCGCCAGCTTGCACTAATCTCATGCTATCTGGTATTTTATTTAAAGGAAGATTAAATAATTTGCTCTTATTCAGGACAAATTGAGAAAGAAACTAAAATATTTTGTTTCCACTGTTTCGAAACCAGAACCCTAAACTCTTAACAACCGAATGACTAGAAATCCTGCGCTCTTGTCATTACGACTTTTTAGAACCGGATTTAATCAACAGCTGCGTAAATCCCTGTGAATTTTGAGCTCAATAATATTAAAATGTACATAACCGTGACACAGCTGATGAACAGATTCTAAATGGCAGATGTTTTATTCTACAGCGTGTTTCTGTGGTGTTCGAGTCCCAGCCTGCAGCGGAAATAACTGAGCAGCTGTTAAACAGAGAAAAGTCCAGAGAGACAAACAGACGAGACTTCCATCTTCAATGCACTGATTTTATTTACAGACTATAGCACAGGCTCCAGCGTTAGCTCACGGCCAGTCGTTGTCCGTCTGGATTTACTGGACTGTAGATTCCAATTAAACATGGATTTAATAATAAGATTTGGACAGAGCAGTATTAGACATACAATATATAATTATTTTCCTATTGCTTCAGCGTGACCTCAATGCAGAACCACAAGAAGTAATGAAATTCAAGGAAATTAAAATCACCCACATATTATATTTCCAACTTGGAATGCAGGACATTTATTGATTGATTGATTGATTGACTGATTGATTGACTGATTTCCCACAGGAATAAAAAGCTCTATTTTTTATTAAGAATATCATTTTGCACATTTAAATAATAAGCCTAATATTTTAATAGCTAGATTATGTTCAGAAAATAAATCTGATATATTTTTTTTTTAAATACAGTTAAAGTGGCCCCTTATAGCAAACACTTTGAGATCCCTGCTGTCTGTGTACTAGTTTAAATATTACTTTTTATGAATATTCTGCCACAGTAAGTACTTCCAGCAGTTTATTTGTTGCATTTTGCACGGACACTCAAACAGTATGAGATCGAGGAATGTCCTTCTAATCCCACTCACTGATACAGCAACACTAATACACACTCACATACACACACAATGCTAACTGTACGCAGTAATGAATTGATAAACACAGGGCTTTTGTTAGAGTTCTTAAGTTGTACATTCAAATCTCAGGATTGATAGCGAGCCTCCCTTGGGCCTACGAACTAAAATGAAGTCGTATTTTCTTTTCTTCTTCTTCTTTTACACGCTAAACATGTCTGAGCTAATCAGTTACATTTAGTGTATGAGGGAGATTGTGCACACTGTGTGGATTGGATTCTGCAATGCTTGGGAATTATGTTGGATAAAAATGAATGTCAAGTGAATAAATGAAAATGTAAATGTGCACACGCATGTACACACAGAGGAATAAATAAAGTAGCTAATGAAGTGTGCAGGCAGGATCTTGTTCTCCTCTGAGATTCAATGTTACATCTCAATGTATAAGTGCTTTGTTCTGTGTACTAACACAGTGTGCAAACATACACAGACATGGCTAATAACACACTCGCTGATATTTAACCATTAATCACTGGAAAATGCGGGGATTTTAGTATTTATCTATGCTGAAAAAAAATTCTAACCAGAATATGTCTTGAGTTAGAGTAGTGCAGTTCCTCAGCGTCAACCTGAAAACAGTTTAAATAGACGAATGACACGTAGCATAGCGGCTATACAGAAACCTACATGTAGATTTAGACCCCTAATGAAGAAGCCAGAGCCAAATGTGACAAGGAAAGACTCTGCGATGACGAGAGGAACCAGACGCAAAAGGGAGTCCATCCTCTCCTGAGTGACACCAGGTTATAAATCATTACAGTATACAGTAATAGAATAGTAATGACAGTATTTGACAAGGATTTGGGAACTGTAAATATTTAGGGTATCCATGTGGGACCACCCACAGCAGCAGAAGGTGAGTCATAAGTGCAAAAAGCTCTAAGCCAAAGTAGAGCATCAGATGAATCAGGCATGGCCGGAGGGCAAGAGGAGCCACAGCAACAAAAGAATCACACTGCTGCACATGATGTAACTGAAAGGCCATCAAGAGTTACTACACAATCAAAAAGTTTACTTCTAGTGTCTGTGGTCCTAGTAGAAGTTCTTCTGTCTGGTCAGAATTGAGCAGGAAGAAGTCACTCAGCATTGTTAGCAGTGTCTAATGTCCTTTACACATGTCTTACACATGTCACATGTCAAGCATATACAGGGGAACACTGAGAAACCATTATTAATATTTACAAACTGATAATGATCAGTTAGATAGAGACCTGAGCCAGAATACAGCCATTCTCCTCACCCGAACAACAACACTGGTCAAACATGCAATGAGATCTAGCAACACAAGCAAGGAGACAAAACCCTGATCAGACGCCAGGATTCGGTCATTTACCACTTTAACCAGCGCTGTCTCAATACTGTGATGAGGCCTAAATCCTGCCTGAAAAATGTTCAAAATTTCAAGTATGAGTTTAACTGCTGAACTACAACCTTTTTCTAGGATCTTGGAGATAAAGATAATGTTTGATATTTGCCTTTATACCTCAGTGCTGCTGAATTTTTCTATTCAGATTAGTGATTCATTTTCTATAGCAGCCGCTTTGACAGGGTGTAAAGCAAAGAATGTGTGTTATAGGAAAATAATCTCCGCTTCATCACTCCACTATCAAGGTCAGTTTTTTTTTTTTATAAATCAGTGGTTTGATAACTGCTAGTTTAAGTGATAAACTGTGAGATCGGTAGTTCATTCCTTTATAAAAGACATAAAGTACACAGTCTTGTAACTTTTTACCGCTTTGAAGAAAAGGTCCCGAGTCACCTCACAGCTTTGTCTGGTTTGGTTCATATTTATTTCTGAAATTTCCATGAATATGATGAAATACATTCCTGAATCAAGGCTACTGAAAAAGTAGGTGGTCCCAATTCAGCTGTATTGTGTGCTGCAAAAAGACTCAGCACATTATAGAGAACATTACACTTTATCTACAACCCTCAACACAACAGCTCTCAGTGACACTCTGAATCATCCTGTCCCGCCAGCCGCTGCCATTTTCCTCCTCTCACCGTTCGTTGGAGTTTTATGGCCATATTGGCCTAGCAGGTATATTGGATTTCTCCTTTTCAAATCCCTCAAGTTGCTCCATTCAGGGAGTTTGTTCTTTTTCTGTCACAACCTATATATATATATATATATATATATATATATATATATATATATATATATATATATATATATATATATATATATATATATTTCAGCTATTATTTATTTATTTTCTCCTTGTCATGGTGGTTTTGAGACTCTCAGTACAAGCACGTATCCCTCATCAAACTCATAGACATTGTCTTTAAACAGTAAATTGTTAGTAATTTGGAACAATTTTCATGAAATAGATACAAAGGTTAGGGTTAGAGACAAGGTTACAAATCATTCTTTCTTCCAGATAAAATCGACTGAAATCCAGCCACATTGCCCTCGTTCACTTGGATTCAGATTTCTAATGAGATCAGATTGCTTGTTTCAGAAGAGTAAGAAGTTCCTAGCTAGTTGCAGGCTCTCCACCAAGTACTGGCATTAGAAGTCTGACTATGTGGCAAATATGTAATATGAAGTTTTATATGCTGTGTTAGTATTATGTCAAATCATCATCCAAGTCGTCATCATTTTAAGAAACATATGGATTATTTTTACAATGCAATGCATGCAATACATGTTTTGCAGTCACATTAATTAGCTCATGTTCTTGAATAGACTCTAAGTCATGCTGGGGATGCTAATGTAACCTATCGACATTGACGTCATCCTAAATTTTGCACTTTTAGGTAGAAACACATATTAATCAAATCGCATATTCATTTACGCAAACCAACAAAAGACAAAATTGGACGAGGCATCTTATATACACAGTCCTCAGCTGTCACATTTTTGCAGGTGTTTGCACAAGCTTGCACAAATTTTTACATTTAGCAAATCAGGCACATAGTCTTAGTTTTCTGCCATGTTCCTTCATTATCTCACGTAATAAAATGATAAATGGTAAAGTTGTGGAAAGAAAACCAAAATGATATCAATAATGTCAGTCAATATACTATACAAACTTTTGCACTCGAACGTACAGCAGGAATTTCTTATATAAAAGCTAATATAAATAATATTGGTGTCTGAAAAATCCTCCTCCTTAAAAACTGTGGATGTGCTAGCATTAACGTTGCTAATTAACTTTCCAGACGTCCAGCTCATTTGCAGTTCACTCTCTTGGTTCATTTCCTTCCTGGCAGTGCGGTCTTGTGTATGTACTGCCGAACTCTCAGAGCCGCTGAGGTGTTATGTTGGAACACAGAACTAGACACAATAGCTGCTACCACTGTTAATATTTCTCCTTCTGCTAATCAGATACAGCCATCTCCTATATCTCTATGGACGCGTTTAAGCTTTTTCAGCTCTGAAATTGAGTAAGCAAATGACTGGTGGCTCCCAGGTGCTTTACGATAATCACAATAGAGATGCTACCTAATTCTAGGTTATGCCAAACAGCTTTTACATTGGACAACGACTTGGGTTTACTGGATGCTATAAAGTTGGAACAACATTACATGAAGGTACAGTTTGGAGGTGGAGATGGAGATATCCTATATGGCCAAATGTTTGTGGACAGCTGACCATCAGACCCGTATGTGGTTCTTCCCCAAACTGTTGCCATAATGTTGGAGGCATACAGTTGTTTAGAATGTCTTTGAATGCTTTAACATTAAGAGCGATCGATTCTACAAATCTCTGGAACCGTACTGTAGTGAAAAACACAATTTTTATAGAAGATTTTCCCTCGGTTGATGTTCGAAGGTGGTGGACACTGCTGTCTAACATGTCACTCCAAAATTTCCCATAAGTGTTCAGTTAGAGTGTCAGGACCATTGCATCACTTTTATCCTCATGAAATCATTCCGTGAGCCTTCATGCCCTGGGAATGGGGGAAGAGACCACGCCCATCAGGATAGAAATGCTTCTCCACATTTCCTTGTGGGTTTCATCCGGGTTCTGAGGTTTTCTCCCAAAACCTGCTGATAGGTGAATTAGAAACTCTGTATTACCCCTTGGTGTAAATGTGTGTGTGTGTGTGAGATGCTCTGTGATCCAAGGTGTATACTTTACACCCAGTGTTCCTTGGATAGACTCTGGATCCTGACCAGGATGAAGCTCTTCCTGAAGCTAGATGAACGTTTTATGCTTTTGTGTCTCTTGAATTTTGCTTGCTGCTTCCTTCCTGCTGTAAGATAACTAAATGATGAATAATAGCTCGCTATGACACTTCACAGATACAATCTTTGTACATATTCAGTCTGTCTATGTTTTTTTTTTTGGTGTGGGTTAGGTTATGAAGTGTCTTTTATCGGGTTTCCTCCTCTGAGAGCTTTTTCTCCTTTAGATAATGGCTTCAGTCAAAGGGCACTGCTGTTTCTCTATCGAACCGCTCCAGTATTTAATGTTCACCGGGAGCTATTGTTCTCCAAATGCTTTCTCCTGCTGCGGGACACACACGTGGTGCCGCAGTGCTATTTTGAGTTCGTGGTGACTGGACGCCAGGCGCTGGGGGCGATGGCGTCTCCGGTTGGGTGTCCAATCCTGTCGGGATCGTCATTAAGGGTTGTGCTCTAATTAACCCGTGTTCCAGAATGTGGTTCAAACAATTCATGTGCAGATAAGGAGAATACAACAATAAGGTGTATTAGTTATAGAGCCCAGCCTATGTGAAGTGTATTTATTCTTATGTAGGAGATATTATACTGGAATCCGAAGCTGACCACGCTTGAACTAATACACAATATCAAAATGTATTAGCACCTGAGTGATCTACTTAGCCTAGCAAAACAAAGAGAAATACAGTTCTGTCCCTAAAAACCAGAAAATGTTTTAAACAGAAATAATTTTACTTTAAAATGTCTTTCCTTCCTTTTATCCTTCCTTCCATTTGTTATTCTGTCTCCTTTTATTAGGAGTGGCTTTAATGGTTCAAAACAAGTAACTGTATATTGATAAAATCCATATTGTCCTCTGAAGAGTGAGGGTGGTGATGGGTAAAAGAAAAAAAAAAAGAAAAGGAAAAAAGAGACATAATCTTACTTTTCAACTAGTTTACAATAGCGCTATTTGCAGATATATGTATTTGCAGCATATATTCATTTATAACCTATATTCAAACTAGCAAGTGAGGAAGTGACTGGCGACACGTTTTCAGCGAAAGCGACATTTAAATTGAGATTTGCTCATTTAGGCAACAAAATTGACAAAATCCAAATTGCTGTAAATTGACAAATCCAAAGGATCGGCTTGAATGATTCATCATACCAACAATGTCTGGTCTGATGTTTCTTCAGGGCACTATCCACAGCCCAGGTTCCTATGTAGAAACATTATGAAGAAAAATTAAGCTTGGAAGGAAGTAGAAGAGATCACTGGAGACTCTGGGAAGAGTACTTAGCTAGTGCAGTTAGCCTGCTTTGCTAATTTATCTGGCAATGAAACTAGCATGAATCTGAGCACATGAAGTAAATAAAACAACACCTTTCACATGGATTAGTATATTATTTGTGTTTAATAGATATTACTGTCACTGCTGTTTCTCATCAGAATTTAAAAAATGCTGGACAGGCCACGCCCACAGGTGACTTGGCACTTGCTATGTGAAAGTAGGGTATTGTGGACTTTACTTTCTGCTATCTTTGCCCATCTCCAAAGACTCCTGTGTCCACAGAGCTCTCTCTCTCTCTCTCTCTCTCTCTCTCTCTCTAACTGTCTCCCTCTAACCATCCTACATTTCTTTCATTTAATTGGCACAGCCTCTGAAAACTGCTTATTTATGTTATAGAAACTGCAAGTGCACTGAGAAGATGGTGGATATTTCAGAGATGAGGGGTGTTGTGAACTACAAAACCTTGCCTTGGCATCTTCATCCTTCTTCTTTAGCCTTGTTCTGACGTTAGTGAAGTCCATCTCCCTCACTAGCTTGATATGTAAATGCCTGCACCACGGGGAGCTATCAATCCCCCATACTGAGTAGGGTTACGCAATTGAACGCCTTCCTCATTGCCATTCACTTTAATCTTCATAACCTGAAGGTTTTGATGAATTCTGTGGATCTGTGGTTCAGCGACAGCCACGTCAATCCATTTTTCTCCAAGCGGATTCGCTGATTGAAACAGATCTTGGCGACGGGAATTGGTCTTCTTCTCCATTTCATATTCCGGCCTCGAATGCTTCCTTTGTTTTTGATGTGCAAAAAAAAAAAAAAAGCAAACAAACAAATTTTGTTTAAAAAATGAAAAAAACATAAGCAGCCCACCTGGCCTCATCACCAAAAGATTTATGAGTTGGAGAGAAAATTAGGCAGTTTCCACCAGGGGAGTGAGAAAGAGAAGAGTAACCCACAGAGAAACAGAATGCTTATATACACGTCTCAGGCAGAGTGTGTCTTTTGCAAAGTGTTGTGCTTTGCTTGTTTGGAGCCAATTACACCGAAAGTGACGTTGCCACCCACTCCACTCCGATCTATACGCTCTGGAGTTCAGTTACAGTGCTGTGAGATATAAGGGCTTAATGAAGCGATGGCAGAGAGCAGACCCAAAAAACAGTCATTAGGCAGACTCTGCATATGGTATGGGTTCTCAAGTCTGCCGTGTGTTTGTTCATCCATTTTCTTTTCACTGTTTCAGCAAATTCAACAATCTGTGTTCATTATGTCCAGGGGCAGCTGGTGTAAATGGGCCTGCACGGCTAAAATCTATCTCCTTCGAAAAAATTCAACAAAAAAATCATCAGCATAAGGTTTCATTTTTGGCAGCCACACCAGATTATTATATCTCATTCTAATACGTTATCGTTTCTATAGTAACAGCTCATTCACAGAGACTTGTACGGTGGACACTTCTCATAAAGTGTGTGATTGTCGATATGGTGAAGTTTTCTGTAAGGAGATGTTTATGTAACATTTATGGAAGGAGTCTCCGGTGTCAGCTCTTTGTAGCAATCAGTGGTAAAGATCTTTATAAAACAAACAGAATGATGTGAAGAAGTGAGAATCAAGGCTGGGGCTGATTTCTTCCCAGCCCAGACTGTAGATTCATGCATGCTTTCGGAGATATCACAGATATCATGATATCTTTTTTTTAGAATATTTTTAATGTTTTTTTTATAAGAAGTTTCATTACAAACTGACTGGAAGTAGCTCGTGTAATATAATTTTGTACTCAATCAGGGCAGTTTGTTAGGAAACCTAGAGAAACCTTTGAGGATCGTGATGTGATATTTTTGTCATATCGCCCACCCATAGAAGAGAAACTAAAAATAGATAGCTTAAACACACATTGTCCAATCGAAATACAAATTACACGAAAGGACAGACAACATCTTTAGTGTTTTTGCTGTCGTTCTTCTTCTTCTTACAGCTTTTCTCTCTGTTCGCTATTCAAAGCAGCCATGGCATAAACCCAGCTGACCACAGCAGCCTTTAAAAAAATCAACTAAATCACAAATGCAGCTGTCTATCAGTCTTTAAGTGTGTGTGTGTGTGTGTGTGTGTGTGTGTAATCATTTGTCCCACAACATTCGTATTATCCAATAATGAAATCTTGTGTTGTAATGCTTTGCTAAGCACTAATAGTTTTGTTGTCGAGGTATTGATCAGTATTAGATTTACTGTCATCATCTCATCTACTACCACCACCAGCAATCATGGTTCGTCACAACATGCTCTGCTAATAAGTCTAATTCAGTTTTTTTGTTTCTTTAATTTCATCTTTAGACTCAATATCGGCTGGAGTACTTCTCAGCCAACGTTGTGAGGATCTGACGAACGTGCACCAGTTAATTACAGCAGGAGGTAAGAACCACAGAATGAACGAGTCGCTTTTTAATCTTTACAATTAACATACCAAATTTACTTTGTAATGAAATTATGAGTTCACTTTCTTTTTTTTTTTTTTTAAGTTTAAGTCTATTTTCACTTTGGTTAACATTACCCACAATGCCGTTCAACTACCTCCTGATAGTGGTGCAGTGGGATTTAGCCCTACCCTTACCTAAAGACAGTGATGCGGCGACGCTTTAGTGCTTCAGCCTGTCCAGCGTAGTCCAGCTCTCTCACCTCCTCATCTGTACAAATAGATCAGCTTCCAAAGCTTCAACTTTCACGCTAAGCATCACAATCCTCATCTTGTAGATCGCTAACTAGCCAAACTGAACCTCAGCTGCGTTGCATTCTGGGACTTTGAGTCCAAAGTTTGCACCAAACGTTTCTACTACTTCTACACTGGCTTTTGAAATACAACGCTAACCAACAAATTATCACCAGAAACACATCATAAGTATTTCAATGTAAGCATATTTATTGAGATTTCCTTTAGTAATGTGTTTGCAAGACTTTTACTGGACCCGTCTGCTCATTTCCAGCCAGTTTGTAAATATGACATAAACGAGCCCGAGATTGTCCTCCATCTTGTGTAGCTCTGTTTCTCATGCTCTTTGCAAAGCCATGGTAGCATGGTGACATTTTCTTCCCAAAGGGCACACGTGAGATGGAATTACTGCCGAGTGTCAAGCACGTCATCTCAACATGTTTAAATGGCCGCTCTCAAATGCCAGCACCCACTAACGAAACGCAGAGCCGAGAACTCGCATTTCCTGTCATGTTTCACGTCTGTGGTCCAGCCGGAGAGTACCCGAGACCAAAAGCGCATGAAAAATTCAAACTAGCACATAGCTCAGAGGAAATGCAGTTAACAGAAAGAAGAAAAAAAACATCATCACTGCCATAAGGGTAATAAAATTAGGTTTCAAATTAGTTTTTTTTTCCTTCTTCTTCATCTTTCTCGATCTGAGCCTCGCACTCGTCCCCGCATTTGTGTCTTAATATAGTCAGAGTTGAGTGCTCTTCTGTCCTCCTCACTGGAGTGCTTCTATTCAAATCTTGTCTTCCTAATTCAACCCCGCTGCAATCACACACACACACACACACACACACACACACACCAGGTGGGAGGAGGAGGAGGAAAACACTACTGTAGTAAGGGAAATATCTGTTATTCTGTGTGTGTATTGATGCTCCCTTTACAGGGTGGGTTATGTGCTACCAATGTTCTTTGTTGGACATACAGAGTACAACACACATGTATACACACAACCAACATTGCATTTCCAACACGGTGCCCTATTTTTCAAGCTTTTAGCAAAGTTTTGCGTAAATATTTTCAGCCGAACTAAAAATGTACAGAAGTTTCTGATTTTCTTCGTACACATGTGGATGTTGTTAACTCGGCCATAAAGTAGAACGTGCATTCACAGCACATTTACATTTAGCAGCGGCCGCAATTCCATAAAAGGCTGAGAGAGCTGAAAGTGGTGACTAAATGGTGAAAGAGCGCCTCCTAAGTGCGACATGTGCCAAATCTTCCAGTAATGCAGCTCAGCCACTGCAGCGAATCGGCTCACATAGACACACACTAACTCCTCCTCCTTTTATAGGTTGCCATTACTTTTGTCCTAATTGAATAGCTAGTCTTATTTGTTTTCATTTCTGGATTTGTTTTGGTCATTGTTTTGTCTGTTTGCTTGGTTGTAGCAGCAGCAGCATCTCAAATATATTTTCACGCAGCGAAATTTCTTCTGAGCCAAAGGTTGACTGAAATTGTATACATCATTTCTGCTGTACTGAAAAATCAGACGTAACAGGTAACCACAACATGTTATTTATGCTGTTACCAAACCCAAAATAGAAAGTAGCCTAAGAAGTTCAACCAATCAGAAGAGCCCAGGCTCCATTTTGAGTCTCCTCATATTGCCTCCAGGGAGTTCTTCCTCGTCATTGTCATCTCGGAGTTGTTCATTAGGGATCCAAATCTAAATCAGATTTCGGTAAAACTGCATTGTGACAATGTTAAAAGCTCTATACGAGTAAAATTCAATCGATTTGAAGTCACGTTACTCGCTCCCTGGTCCTGTAAGTGAACAGTTTTCACACTTCGGGCTTCACACACGACCAAACAGACTCTGGTGTGGCAAAAACAAGCAAGTGTGAAAAAAATAAATCCTTAAAAGCAAACTTTTTTTCCCCACCTGCATTAAAAACCCTTGATAATTCCACATCTTTCTCTCTCTCTCTCTCTCTCTCAACACCTTTCTTAGCAGATGTTAATACTCCAAGGCGTTTTGCTCAACATGCCCCAAAACAGCCGGGCTCTAATCTGCATTACAAATTGCTATTTCTTCCCACCGGCATTTTCCTTCATTGTTTCTTACATTATTTTGCATGACAAAAATATATTTTGCAATATTACACCCGGACTGTGCTTTATTAGGCCCAATATAACGGCCTGATTAAGCCATTAAAGACACATCTGCTATCCTAATTTCTTTTTAATTTATCGAGGACTGGGATGCATACTGCAACGGCAGCGCTGACATTTTAATTAAGTCCAGGCAGTAAGAGTGATTACGGGCATGGAGACGCCTGACTGGTGTGTATAGGGTGGTGGAGGATGGATACGGATTTCTGCGTGGCGATGTTTGGTGTGTGCACAGTAATGCAAACTCACGTTCTCCAGGTGCTGCTCGCCGTTTCCTTCCTGTCGTGATCTGCGGATTTGGTAGATAACAGATAAATGATGCACTAATCAGCGTGAAACCTGGATGTTTGATTTACACGTTACGTGCTCAGCTTCAAGTATTCACGAGGAGCTTATCAAAAGCAAGCTAATTGTACTAGCTACGTACACTCATCAGAGGCACCAACGATCTCTGCTACGTCCTTCCAAGCTTTATTTTTCTTCGTAACATCTCTATGCACAGTTAATGAGAGGTCGAATATGATGTGAACTAATTGCTGGTAGGAACTAAAGTTCTGAGATAGGAACTGGAGAAAGATCAGGTCGCATGCCGCATAGGACCGGTCCGAGCAGTCATTGGAGCCAGTCGTTTGGATTTGTCCCTGTACAGCCTCATACTTGTATTAATTTGCATAGAATTGAATCACGATTTAAATGCTGAAATCATGGCTCTGTGTTGCACGCGCTAATGTAAAAATGAACAGTTGCTTGTTGCTTTGTCAATTGCTAGCGTGAACATGGAAAATCTGGGGTAACCTGGAAAATATGTAGAACACGATAAAAAAAAAAAAACTGCTATTTAAGCATTTGCATCATCACAAGTGTATTATGCAGCTGAGAAAACCTTTTAAGAAAAGTGACCTACATGTGTTTACATGGACTCTCTATCAGTCTTTTTATAGACAAACCCCCAGTGGCCCCAATCTCAGTATGTTTGGGAAGAAAAGCATGATAAAAATCCGGTCAAATGCATACAGATGCACTATAAGGCCAAAAGTATGCGGACACCTGACCATCAAACATCATATGTGGTTCTTCCCCAAACTGTTGCCACTAAGCTGGAAGCAGTGGAACTAAGAAGCCCAAACCTGTTCCAGCATGACGATGCCCCTGTGCACAAAGCGAGCTCCATGAAGACATGGTGTGTGAAGGTTGGAGTGGAAGAACTCGAGTGTCCTGCACAGAGCCCTGACCTCAACCCCACTGAACACCGACTTCACCCCAGACCTCCTCGACATCCCAACATCAGCGCCTGACCTCACTAATGCTCTTGTAGCTGAATGAACACAAATCCCCACAGCCTCGCTCCAACATCTAGTGGAAAGACTTCGTAGAAGAGTGGAGCTCATTATAACAGCACACACAGGGGGAATAAATCTGGAATGGGATGTTCAACAAGCACATAGGAGTGTGATGGTGAGGGACACACATACTTTTGGCCATATCGTGTACATTTTACGATGTGTGAAAAATGCAAGGTTTGCTTCCAAAAATGTAACAACGAGAGGTTGTTTTGTCGCTTGTTAGTGTAAATGGAAGTGTTTCCATGCACATACATTACATTTTCTTTCTTTATTTGCAAATATAAATGTAAATGTGGGTGAAACATCCTCTCCATGCATAAAGCTTGTAAAATGCTTGAGTTGCTTTATTAGGATCTGTGTACACGCACAAAGCAAAAACTCTTACAGTGCAGAGATAATGCATTGTGACGCAGTGGTAGCCTTTCTCAGTATAACAGAACCCGTGGTCTTTCGGTTAGCAGGCGATGCTAAGTGTAATTACAGTGTAATTATAGTGTACTTTGTACAGAGTCTTTACTTTTTGGAAAATGGTTTTGTTGAATTTTCACGGTCTCTGTGCTTCTACATTGTCTATAAGATGTAAAAGGCTACACGCAAGCTTTCATCCTTGGCGTCGATATTTCCCAGTTGCTTAGCAACAGTGTTCTCATGAATGTAACCACTTGAACAATGTGTTTGCCTTCCCTTGCCGAAAGCACAAATTCATTAGGGAATTTACAGAGCACCGAGGAAATGATATCCAAACGATAAATCTCTGCCAATTTGAGATATTTACAGACTGCGACCCAGAAATCAGAGATGTCACGTAAGGAATAAAACACTCTGTGTTGTGCTGTTATAGTAAAATAATCAACAACAGAGTGGTGTGATGAAGCAGAGTTACTGTTAACGCCCGGAAGTTGATTATTTTCCAATTACAGCACATCTCCAAGTGTTTTATTCCCCTTATAACACAGCGATTTGCCAAAAGTTACCATTTTTATTTATTAAAGATTGACACGTCACAATTTGTGTCCATAGTTGCATTTAATATTGTGAAACATCCATGAAGCAAGTTAGTCTCTTTTTTTTTCTTGAACTTAATAAGACAAGTAGATGAGAAAAAAAAAAAAAAAAAACGTAAAATTCTCTGTCCTGAAAAAGTGCCAGAAAACTTAAAGTTCCAGCTTTACCTCTGTCTGTTACAAAGCACTAACACTGGAGACTCCTTCCATAAATGTGACATAAACATATATGTGATGCAGCACTGTCATATAATGGCATTTATCTCAGGCTTGGCTAATGACAGACCTGAAACTAGCAGGTGATTGTTGTGATGATGCCCTCTGGTGGACAGGAGGCCATAGCAGTGATTTGAGAAGTTGTGCAGTCGTGCTTCTGGTATTCCTCAGAGCTAACAGCTTAACTGCTGAGCTTCCACTGTGCTGTTTTAAAAGAAACAGATAATACAGCAGTGAGTGTGTGTTTGTGCAACGGGGAAAAAAAAAAAAACATCTTTTAGAGGTAAAGTGTGAGATTCGCTGCCTGCCTGTTGACCATCTCCAGCTGTTTGCTCCTTTAAACCAGCATAGAACACACAGGTAATGGCACCAGTGAAGAAGTTTGTCCTTCAAACCCAAAAGGATATTTCGAGACAAAGACGCCGAAAAGTAAATGGAAGAGGCCTGAGGGCTTAGTCAGCCTGCTGAGAAGCTCTTTTAAAAGAATTTCTTTTGGAGCTCAAAATGGAAAAAAAAAAAAAAATCCATCACAAAGAAGAGCTCAGCCTCATTGGCACACATGCCCTCGCCATCAGCGGCTGATGTGAAGGTTATATGAAAAACGGAATTAAAAGAAATTTCACAATAGCCCACCAGATTCGACGTTTCATTCTTCTACATTCTGAGGTGGTTTCTAACCAGTGCCTTGTATCTTCTCTGATCTTTTGACTTGGCGCGTTGTGATTTTGGAGAAGCCTGAGGACACGCTTTATTTAACGCGGTGGCACGGTGGGTCTGATTTATAGAGAAAAATGGCTTGGAGGAAGTTAGAGGGGTGGGGTTATATCCTTAATCATGATCAATCACGGGTTGCAGAATCGTCAGAAACGCCAGCGCTCATTGTCAACGTGAAACTATGGACTGGGTGTTTAAAAAACCGGCGCCTCTGCACTTTGCTCACCACAAAAGTAGGCTATGACTGATGAGCATTTTTACCGTTAGGCTGAAGTGATGCTACATCATCAAAACGTGTTTGAAACAGATCGTGCATAAAGCTTAGCCATTCTGCTTGTTTCTAAATCTAAACCTCCAACAAAAACACAGAGTTTTTTCTCCTACAAGAACAACTGTATTTGTTGGCAGATTACTGTGCTAAAAGAGGAATAAAACATTTCAGGGCATGCGGTTATAGGAAAATAATCAACTTCAACTTCTCACCACGCTGACAAGGATTATTTTCCTATAACAGCATGCCAGATGTTTTATTCCTCACTTAATAGGATTTCTAATGACTATGACCACGGACTAGATGAGATTTCTAGCATTTACAGTATGATACACTTTTTGACAGATTTTAGACTTTTTTAGCATAGCATAGATTTTTCTGTCCTTTTTTTTCGTAGATTTCCGAGTGGTATTCTATGCGAACACCTAAATTTGTAATCCGAAAAAAAAACGTTCACAGGCCAAAAGATTTTAACTCCAATCTTTTATCTCAGATATAATCGTTCCTAGTACAGAA
The DNA here is from genome assembly GCA_022985145.1 of Pangasius djambal. Classification (NCBI taxonomy): domain Eukaryota; kingdom Metazoa; phylum Chordata; class Actinopteri; order Siluriformes; family Pangasiidae; genus Pangasius; species Pangasius djambal. The sequence goes on along the minus strand of CM040981.1, from coordinate 1,511,119 downwards.
CCCGACAGGACACCCAACGGGACACACAGTAAAAATTGTGCCATAAACCACCATCTGCTTTGCACCCAGTCCCTGCAGAGAGGTTTCGCCAAAACAGATGCAGTATTTTAGAGGAAAAAAAATCATTATTAATCGGTATTTTAGCACCGTATGTATGGTAAAGTCTGAGAAGAGCCACTGGGGACTGATCAACTGAGTTTGCTGTGAATTGTGCAAAGATAGCAATATGATAGCAATAGCCATGATAGCAATAATGTATTTCTTTACACTGTTTAGAATTTGATTTGGACTATTATAATTTATTTTTTTTTGATACTCATCACTTAGGGACGTCATGGAACATTTTTTTTTAGCTCTGTTTGTGTGGGTTGCTGTTGTGTGCTACTAGCAGTAAACTCCTCGTGCTGAGTTTCATGTTATAGCACTTAAGCAGTATGTTTAATGGAGAGCTAGAGGACGGCTGACCTGACTGTGCAGAGCGTGGTCGTTAAAAATGAGCTGGGAATTGCGTCTTGACTCATGAGCAAAGTGCTGACCCTGTCGAATGGAAGCCTTCGTGCTGGAGTGCTCAGTGCTCGCTGAATTGAAGTGCTCTCACCCGTGACAGTTCCTGTGTATGCTCACTTCCACAGCTTCACAGCCGCAAATACCTTTATGGCTGCAATTCAATGACCACACTCACTGATAACGGCATAAAGATGTTTTATCTGGTTATTAATAAAAAAATACATAGATCGCTGACATTTTGTGTTCGTTATGATGAAAGCATACACTAGACTCACGTCACGTAGTAACACGTGGTCTCAGATGTTGGCATCAGAGCATTTTTAAAGAGTACGCGTAAACGTGCATGATATCAGATGCATCCCTGATGCCACGATTGTTACCGATGCATCCTTAATCAGTTTTTGTGTTGGCTAAACACACACTAAACCGCTGACTGGATTTTATTGACTTTAGGAGTGTAAATGTATCGCCGGATAACAACATGCTATACAGACGTTTCCTGTCAGAAGAATATCCTACGACTACCCCAGCATTATGAAGACATAATCACATTACTGTTCAATAGCTTTATAATTATATACAGTGCTTGTCCTTGTTTTGTTTGTTTTTTTTTCCATCTCTCCATGTGATTTTACCCCCTCGCCTTCAGGCACTGCCTCATCCTTATTTCTCTTGCAGTGGAATTATGTTTTCCTTTGGAAACCAGCCTTTTTCTTTTTTTTTCCTCTCTCTTTTTTTTTTTGACAGGTGTGAATTGAACGGGTAATTGCATATATATTTTTTTTGCCCACTGCTTTTAGTGGGCCTCATCTCTCAGTGCCACGGCGTTTCCTTTGTTTCCATTAACTGGAACACAGTGCATTATCACAGCCTCCATTATCACGCAGGACAAAATATGAAGAAAATGTATCTTACCTGCAATCTGTGGCGGCTCCACTCTAGAAATAGCACCCGAGGTGACATTTTAATATAATAATTGTGTAGGTTGTGCTTGTGTTCCTGCACACAGGCAGGTGACAGAATGAGTTTCGACTCAGTGAACTTCTCCTTCTAACAATAGCGTGAGGTCTGTAGGAGGTTCTGTTTTTTATAGAACACAGCAAGATCTGTTTTTAATGCGAATAAAGACGCAATTAGTTGCTACATTATGTGCTACTCATTACGCTTCGTTTGTCAGCGTGCTTGCCTGTCCTATGATTCCAGGTATATTATGGTTACATGCATAAACATCTACTGGATATAGTTGTATTGGTTTCGTAGGATCTTAATATAGGTTAGGTAATGAATAATTACTTTGGGTAATGAATAATACACTTTGTGCTTCTGGGATACACTCCGGATCCACCACGTCGCTCACCAGAATAAAGCGGCTGCTAAAAATGAATAAATAATGAATGATAAATAAGGGTTATTGACTTCCTAAAATGATGCTGGATCTTTTCTGAATCAGGATTTCCATGAGGAACGACTGAAGAACCCTTAACGGTTCTAAATGTTCAAGGGTATATGAGCAATGCATCAAGTTTCGACACTATGGTAGATTTTAGAGTGATATTTTACCAGCCGAGTGAAAATCGTTTGGAAGAACCATGCTCCTCGCTCTAGTACACTGCTAGCGACTTGTAGAATTGATGCTAAGGTGCATGGAAGATTTTCTGATGGCCGTCATGGCCAAACACCTCACTAACACATTTTACCTTGGTTTTTCCATTAATTTGTCATAGCCAGAGAACGGCTGCGACTTTGCACACAACAACAACAGGATGTCAGAAGTTCAGGGCACTGATAAAATAATATTCACTTTTTTATTTCCCTCGCTCCTTCCTTCTGTCTTTTCAGTTCAGCATGGGGTTTATATCTGAAACCTGCTTCGCTCGATAACTCAATCTGCAGCCGTTATCTCACAGTGGGCGCTGTTGTTATTTAGCGCCGGGACACGACCGTTTTTTTTTTCTCCATGTGACTGAGACACAGTCCCTCGGGCTTCACAAAAGAAAACAAAACTCGGGCCATCAACGATATCAAAGCCAGATTAGAATAAAGACAGACGTTAATAACCAGCTCTGGCATCCGCCATTAAAAGAGCTTTTGTTCATTGAGTGTGTCTGGGGAAGACAGACATGTTGTAGTGCAAATAAAAGCCGCATGTAAAAAGAGACAGGCTCGCCTGGCTCTTATTGACAACAAAATTGAGACTCTGTCCCAATTTTCGATGCGATTAGGTGGTGAGGTGGCGATTGTGCAAGCTCTGAATCTCCAAACGCCCAATAAACAAGGTCATGGGTTTCTTTTCGAAGTCTGGTTTCTGAATTTTAGATTTAGTATTCACCGAGGTTTAATTTATTCATATTTCATGCTGATTAGCCTGTTTAAGGCTTCTGCTAAACAGAAGGCTGGCCAAAAAAAAAAAAAAAAAAAAAGGGGTCCCTGGGCTGATAAGTGTGCTCGCTGTATCAGAGTGTGAGCTACTGCCTGTTAAGTAAGATTGAGTGCAGGTGCTTCAAGAGGAGATTGCTTTCAGGAAAAGGGCGTTTTGTCTACTAAATAGATCTTTAACACGAGCCGACTGGATTTATTTCTTACATCTTCATGCATTTTTCATGCACGGCTGTCCTGGAAGCGTTGGCCCAGCCCATAAACCCGTCCGGCTTGATGCATGCGGGTCGTGGTAAAATTAGACTGATCCATGCCCAAATCACATCGGTGCAGACCTGCGTCAGCGTTTCTGTCACTCAACTCCCCGAGCTCAGTTCATTTTTTTGTTGCTACCACAGTCCCTCAGAGACGGCTCACTCATCCACACGCTACGTGGCTTTTACAGATTAAACCCAAAGCTAGCCTGAGTACAGCCAGCGAGTAGTGATGAACCTGTGTTGTTCTTATTCTAGCACGTCCATAAACTGCACCTGACTCATTGATGTGTGCTGAATTGTGAGTTTATTAGCTACAATCATGGGCCATTTTAGCAGGTGCACCTACTGTGTGCACCTATACAATGTGCACCTTCGGTATACCATGCCTTTAGTCCATTTTTTCCCTATGCACAATTTGACCATCAGGAGCACAGCGTCACTATCAAAAGGCCGCCATAATCCCAGCTTTAAGCAGCGACGGCTGTAGTGACAGTTACGACAACCGGAACTAAATCTGTAGCCGTGGAAATCAAAGTCGTCACCAAGCAACAGCTCTAATGCTACAGAGGACCAGAGTGTTTGAGCATCATTTAAAAAAGCAGCCATCGACAACCTCTTTACTTCTTTATTCATTTACTCTTCCTCCACTCCAGTCGTCCCCTCCTTTCCTGATCCATCCCGTTTTCTGCCGCTTGTTCACTCCTCATCACCTCCTTTCCTCCATTTCTCCACTTTTCACTCCCTCACTCCTTCACTTCATTCCTCCACATCTCCGACTTCCCTCTTCTTTATCCTTCTACTCTTTTCATCTTCTATTCTATTCTTCTCCACTTCTCCTAGCCTCCACTCCTCCTCCTTATCCGCCGTTCATTCACTCCGTTCAATATATTCCATCAGTCCTCCCCTCTCTTGATTCCTCAGCCCCCTCTTTACTTCTTGTAACTCTTCTCTCTCTCTGCGTCTCCAGCCGCTCATTTATCCCTCTCTCCCACTGATTAGCCAACTCCGTGCCAGGCGTGCGTCCTTTCACCTTTCCATCCATTCTTTCTCTTGCCATTCTTTCACTCCTGCACACCTTATTTCTCCACTTTTCACACTTTCATTCATCCACACCTCCTTTGCTCTACACTTCCGCAAGATTCTCAATTCTCTATTCCTCCATTCATTCAGTCCTAAACTCTTTCACCCATTCACCTCTGATCCACCAATCCCTCATTCCTCCTGTCCTCCTTTTCTTGAAGATCACCCCCCCTTTACTTTATTCATCCAGACCTCCATTTCTCTACTTCACTTCTCCAACATTTCCCTTATTTACCCTATGCCTTAATCCTGCTTCACTTTTTTTTCCTTCACTCCTTCTTTCATTCACTCCTATACATATCCATCCCCACCATACCTCCACTTTTCACTCTTTTATTCTTTCACATCTGCGCACCTTCAATCCACCATTCATCCACTTCTACTTTTTAAATCCTCTGTTCCTCCTTTCATCCTCCCTTTTTCTTTGCCACCTGTCCTCCACTCCTCCACTCCTCCTCTCCTCCTCGCCTTCGCAGATGTGATCACGGTGCTGGATGACTCACCTAAACAGCAAGCAGCAGTGTGTTGTATTAGGACACTTTGAGCTTCAAAACAACAGTAATCATCAATAATCTCACACGTACTGCTCAGACAGAACAGAAAGCCGCTTCTATTCGCTGTGGAACCAAGACAAGCTCTCTTATTCTCCTCGCAAGGCTGAATGACCCGGATTCTCTTATTGTATCCATCAGAATAGATGCAAAACACTGACATTTCCTTTATTTCCTTTCCATAATCCACATAATGTATGTTCTAATTTCTCCACACGTATGATAAGCTTATTATTTCCCTAATAATGATGTTCCTCTCCGCAGGATACCTTTCTCCTCCTTTCACTCCACATTATATATAGAGATCCTTAAATAACAGCAACAGGCAGTCTAAATAACAGGAACTGACTCTTAGATATGGCTTTTAAATGACATCGACTTCCTGTTTCCTTACATTAACCTTCAAACTTCTCCATTAGCCTTCCTTTTCCTGCTTCGGCCTGATGTACTGCTTAGCATAAATTATTCATTGCTATTATGCTATATAATAATTTAGTACTATTAGCTAAGACGGACAGCAATCTAAATTAGTTCCTCGGCTAGCATTATCCAGTGGTTAGCACAGCTAATATTAACGTTACTTCTCTAGAGGTGACTATCGGATAGTTTGCTAGCAACCTTGCTAGCAAGACTAGCCAAGACTAGTCATGCCACTTTTGTGGCTGTATATATGTATGTATACAGTAAGTACTTATAGTGTGGAAGAAATTTAAGTGCTTTGTCATTATTTGACCTAATAACCCATTATTTCATATCATTATCTTCAATTCAATTCATTTCAAGTCAACCTAGCTAGCTAACTTTAGACCGACTTTGTGTTGTGCAATTGTGTGATTACACAATGGTGTGATGAAGCAGAGTTACTGTTACCACTCTGACGTTGCATATTTTCCAATAAAAGCACGTGGTAAAGTGTTTTATTTCTCTTATACTATGACAATTTGCCGACGATTACGTTTTTTTTATTACTTAAAGAACAACACATCATACGTTTTATCTGTTTATAGTTGCACTAAATGTTGCAAAAGAGTAAAACTTACGTTATAGCAGCTACAAACAGTCATTCGCTCACCAGCCTCTGTGTGATCTGACATGTGATTTGAGTTGCAGAGGACATTATTGTCAGAGCTGCTGTTATAGAAAACTAATCAACACCTTCTGACCAATCAGAATGCAGAATTCAACAGAACTGTTTTAGTGATATCTCATTTTCTCCTTTTTTTTTTTTTTTTAAATCTGGTTAGTTCTAAACCATGTTGCGTTTTTTGAACTCAACACTACCACTGACTCGGACATACACCTATACACACACACACACACACACACACACACGGTGTCGAGTGATTCATTTGTGCTCCACGAGGTTGAAGTAAATCAGCAGTGACTGCCATTAAGAGCCATCGCTCCTCGCAGACACTCGGGCGTTTTCACCACGGCTACGTCTCAGTGCGCTGACGCTCCAGGATGTGACAGGACTTGTTAATATCACGTCATGTCTGTTTGGGAGTAGATAATATCATGTGATTGGTACAAACAAGAAATTAATAGCATAATGTAATCATGCAATGAAATGGTACTAAATGCTACGAGCTGTGTGGGCTGTAGCTCTTTAATATATTCAACAACCGTTACAACTGAAAACACAACAACGATTAGATAAGCGTCAGATATTACATTTCCACTTTCATTAAAGTGACAAAGAAGACAAAATCGAGAGAAAGAAAAAGAAAGAAAGAAATAGGGTGCGTCAGAAGTGCGGTGGAGATCAAGGCCTCCTGTACCTTTGTTTGGAAGCTCGGACTGTCGGATTCATGGATGTACAAATGTCAAGGATTTCTGTCTGAGTGGCACTGAAGGACCCTCAGGAGCTTCCCTGTCTTTTTCTTTCTTTGCATCTCCTTTTCATTTTATCTTCTATCTGAGCTTTTCTTTGTGCAATAGCAAGTCACTTTTGTCTGCTTCTGTTAGAATGGAGCCTTGGATACACTATATGACCTTAAATAGCTTCTGAACAATTCCAGGCCACTGATTGTGGAACAGGGAACTTTTGTATTTTGTATTATTTGGCTGGAGGCGGCTCGTCGGCCCAGAGAGTAGCTACAGGGCTAGAGTTTTGTACACTTCAAAAACCCAGGGTTTTTTTTTTTTTTTTCCTCGCATGAAATGAAAATGATGGTTCCTTTTCCGAGCTCCTATCTGTGTGAAGCTGGATTAAATCCAAGTATGATGAGATGCGGCCTTTCAAACACCTCCTGACGTTTTAAAAAGCTGCAACAAGAAACTGCATCGCTTCTCTCTAGTCTGGAAAGTCAGTGCAAGGAATATCCTTTGGTTTTTAGTCACATATGTTACACGTACGGGACATATGTTAATGACATGATAAAATGATCAGATGTTCTAACAGTCCTAAATTATGAATCTGGAATCAAGGCTTGGGGTCACAGGAATATTCATAATATTCCAGTTCCATTTGTGGCCTTTTGCCCATATGTTTGGGAGCCTCTGTATGAGTTGCTTATCTGAACCTCAGTAATAGAGGAATTTAATGTAACCAGACCTCTACAAATTTTAGATGAACCCCTTGTCTATGTGTGTGTGTGTGTGTGTGTGTGTGTGTGTGTGTGTGTGTGTGTGTGTTTGCTCCTGTCAAGGACAACTGTCACGCTAATAAGAGATGACTATAATCATACAGCATCAGTTTTTCCCATCACCACTGAGACGATCATGCAGCGGGTTTCTCTTTCAGGGAAATTTATTTCTCCCATCGTTAGGACTGCGTATTTAATTAACAAAAAAATCTCCTCAGAATGAATAAAAGCAGCAATAAGAGGATCGGCTAAATGAAGTAAAAATTCAATTTTTTGGCACATGGGATTTAGTTTTTTTTTTTTTTTTTTTTTCTTCCTCCATCTCTCCCTTGCACTTTAATAGAATGAATTGACATGCAACGCGGCCGGCTCCTATCGCACGGCGAAATGGATTGTTTCTTTGCCGCCTTTCAGCTTTACGAACCGGAGTGGCTTAGAGAAGATGTTTTATTTAATTTTTGGTAATGCACTGAATATTCCTTCGGGCTGCCTTTTCTTGTTATCCTGTAACAAACCTTCCATGACATTCTCGAAAGGAAAATGCAAAAATGATTGCTGTCATATCTCGTGCTTATGGAATAGCTTTGAGCCAGAAGCACTGAGACTGAAGTACAGAGTCTGGTTTATATTTGTGCTCTGTGTTAGGGGTGAAATCACGGGCAGACATCTCAAAATGCCCAGCAGTGAGGATACCGTGCCGTGTATTCACCCCCTCTAAATTTTCCCCATTTTGAACCGAAATGGAGTATTCACCCTCATTGGTGTGAAATGTTTTATTCAACAGCTTTCAAAAGCCATGACTGTTCCTGGAGACTGAGTGCTAGAAATATGTTACATGATCAATACATAAGGAATATAACACTCGCTGTTTCATGCTGTTGTAGGAAAATAATCAATGTTGGAATAGTGTGGTGAAGCAGAGTTATTAATTTTAGTTGATTGTTCTTCTTCAACAGCACATCCTGAAACGTTTTATTCCTTTTATACCACAGCAATTATTATAATGACAACTATATATACTTTTCTAAAATTTATTAAAGAACAGCATATCCTAATTTTATCCATTTGTAGTCCATTAAAAAAGCTCAAGGTTCGAGATAAAAGTTAGAGATAAAAGTTAGAGAGGGAGACTAACCAGAGAAGCAACCAAGAGGCCAAGGGTAACGCTTAACATGATGCTACCACCACCATGCTTCAACCATGTGAATAAATCATTTTGCAAATTATATTGATTTTTCCCGCAGTTCACTATTCTGGGTTATTTTGTCTGGGGGTGGGGGGGTGGGGGTGGGGGGTGGGGGGGTGTTGGGGTGTGTGTTATGCACTGTTTTTTGGAAATCCAGTGTCCTCACTGTAATGCATCACGTCCATACTGTGATCTGTTTGAGTTCAAATGTCCAGAGTTTCATAGAATGTAGCGAGTGCACATTAACATGAAGAGTTTGTCACGGTTATATACAGTTTTCCTTCTAGGACACAGGCAGGACATTTGCTAAACTTTACTGGCTTCATTGAAATTCTTCTCGCACCTTTAACTTGAGCATTAAAGAACATGATGTCTGAAGATCAGGCTCTGGCTGAGAGGAAACGCAGACTGAACACTCAAGTGAATGTTTAATATCAGTTTAAGGCAAAGACATTACAGCATATTAGAAACGGCCATAAAGTAATTACCCTGAGTCTTTTAAAGAAGTGTGTGTGGGTAATATTTCCTGATTAAAGGAGAACAAAGAGAGAAAGAGAGAGAGCAAGAGAGAGAGAGAGTGAGAGCGAGCGAGAGAAAGTGATCGAGAGAGTGTTAGAAAAGAGTGAGAGATAGTGAGATAGTGAGAGAGAGAGAGACAGAGAGAGAGAGAGAGTTAGAAGGAGAGAGAAAAAGAGAGGTAGTGAGAGAGACTGATAGAGAGAAAGAGATGTGTTTTATTGCATATAGTTTTATTCCTCTTACACAACAGCAATTTGTCATCAGTGTCAGAAAACCTAGTTGCAGCTTTACCTTTGAATGTTACAAAGCACTGACACTGGAGACTCCTTCCATAAATGTTATATAAACGTCTCCTTAAAGAACATTTCACTATAGCAAAAATTATACACATTTTTTTAACAAGTCCCTGGGAATGAGCTGTTACTATAGAAACAATAAAGTATTAGAACGAGCGCATTAACATAAACCTGCACTAATCTCAAAAACTTTCTGACCAATCACAATCCAGAATTCAGCAGCACTGTGTTTAAGAACAGCGCTATATATTCAGAGCTGCTCTCATTTTCATATAAGAACACAGGAAGTCTCTGTAGGCAGAACAAACCATATGCCTGACAATTACAGTCCATATGGCTGGTTATGCTAGCAGGAATTAGCATTGCATTTTACTCACCTCTGCAAAAAGCATTACATCCCCAACGAATTGTCATGTTAATCAGGAAACCCAGATGGAAAACCAGCTTGTGTTTTAAACCTCACAAAAAACCCACACTGTATACAAGCTGGAACAGGTAATACATTGTATATGGACATAGTTGCTTAGGAAAAAAAATACGATCACATTATTTAACAGAAGCTTTCAGCAACGATGCTGAACATGGGAATGCGAGGCCGCTATGTTTACATGAGCTTTAGGTAAAATGTTCAATGCTGTTGCTGTTAAAGATAAACAATTGGCCCGAAAGAGGAAATAGAGAAATCTGTTGAAGTTTAGAAACACCCTTGCGACTCCTAAACTGTTCGAGCAGCTCCGACATCATTAAGAAGGACATCATCAACCTGCAGAAGAGTGTCATCAACAGCAAATCACAATACCATCAAATTGCCAGCAGGCCTGTGGTAAAAGGTCCCAGTGTGAGGGAGATTATTAAGCCTGATAGCTTATACCTGCACATTCACAAGATGGCTGCTGCGTGTATGCTGCGGCCATTTTGAGCATCGCTGGTGCACATTTTTAGAAATGAACACTACAAGTACACATGATGCAATACCAGCGTAAACAGTGAGGGGGAGCAGAGCATCATGTGACACTGTGTCCCCAACTGACTATACAAACTAGCGTTGTGTCTCAAAATTGCATACTTACTGGATATACTCGTCTAGACAGTTATTAAGCACTAACACTAACCACTTTTCCTACTGCAGCTGTTTGAATCTTTAGAACCTCTCATGTGGCCTACTGAATGGTCTGGTTTACATGCTGGGCTTTTGGATGTTCTAGATTAAAAATATTAACTAAACAGTCCTAGTTTTCGAGTTACAGATAAATAGAACATTGTAACTTGTAAAACTGAAGAACAGGGATGTTTCAGGTCTGATGTGGCGTGTGGTGGATGTCGCTTTTAATCCTCCAGATGTACTAAAAATGCATAAGCAATGAGTATGTGAACAATGCTGCTCATGACGCTGCTGCTTCTATACAGTATATCAAGTATAAACCAGGACTTGGTAACTAGATTGCTACTGGTGTTGATTCATTTTCTATAACAGCAGCCCTGACAGCAGTGAAGCTGCACATCACAGGTTTTTATAAATGCACTCGCTCTAATACAAACACATCCTTAGTACCTGCCTGGTCAGGGTCGCAGCGGTTTAAATTAGGCAAATGTAAAACTGTACACAACTTTATTTTAAAAGAACATGGAGGGAATGGTTCTGTATCACCATGCCATGCCTACTTCGGTTTAAATCCATGAATATTTACAGATATAGATACAGAAAGTGGTTAAACGTCTAGTGCACACATGTTCATTATTTGAGGGAAAAAAAATACCGTTGGAGATCAGTCATAAGAATAGATTTATGAGCTAGACTCTAACCCAGAATTATTTAAATGGCATGTCTTTGAATATATATATATATATATATATATATTCAATGTGTGTGTGTGTGTATGTGTACAGGCTCAAAAACACCCCAACTGACCCACCCACAAACAGATCCTCGCTTCCCATTCAGCCCGATACGCATCAGCGTTGATGCATCATTTATTATTTTGACAGTTAGTAAATCATTGGTTTGAAACATTATAATAAACCTGCCACTTCCTGGCTGACAAAGTCCATATAACACAACAGAAATGTCAAGCGGCCTGCCTGATTGCACCTGCTGCTGTTCACTATTATTCTCGCATTATACGTCATGAAGACCTGTTTCAGGATGTGAGAGGAAATCACATGTCAGTGACGGATGGAAGGGACTCCACAGCGGGGCTCCGCTTCGTCATATTTCTATTAATCACAGGGCGCTTATGATGAATAACATGTTGTAAATTCAGGTATGGGTGTTAAAAAGCACTCGTCCATCACAGTGTCAGTCCAGCGCTGAGACCAGTTTCTAAGAAAGGACAATTTACCGCCCCTCATCTCTCCACTTATAGAAACGTATGGCTCTGTGAAATGCAGCGATATATTCAGCTTAAAGAAAGGACACGTCTGGGAGCCGTTAGAAGACAGTGAGACAGTCTAGAATGTACGCACGACACGAGTATGAATATTTACTTCTCCAGTCATTCTGTAAGCATGAAGATGGCGCGCAATTACAGAGACAGCATGGTTCTTTAAAACACAAGCTTCAGGCTGCGGGAGAGAAGTGTCTGGAATGGAAAAGTTATTGATCAAAATGAAGCGGTAAACCTTTCAAAAACGGACATTTTCATTTTCAGCCCAGGATAAAAAATGGACTCTGCGCCATCCGAGTCAGCTGATGGGACTGGGCCTTTGTGTCACTCAGGTTGATTGAATTTCTCTCGCGGGTTTATTCTAGAGGACACTTCCAAAAGACGCGTGTTACTTTTGGCATTGATTGAAGGCACTTTTTCCCCCGCAGGAGCCAGAGCCAATTCTTTAAACTCCCAAAATGGAACAAAAAAAAACCAAAAAAAAACAACCCAGCTACTGTTCAGCCGGGTGAGTTCGGAGAAAGAATGCTGACCGATAGAAAGATTTGCATTACAATAAAAGGATTAATGCATAACAGGATCGGCAAACACTAATGCAAATTCTCTCATTGTTTGTGAAGGCATTTAGTAAGCATTGGCTGTTTATGCTGTTTTGACCTTCCTCAGTGGAAACAAGCATTGCAATTAGTTTTGTGAGTTTGCAGAGGTGTGATCCACGATAATGCACAGGTGTGATATCTGGTTAAACTCCCTGATAACAATTCGTCAGGTTGAAAGAGTGTTAATGAGTGCTACATTTGCAGGATTTTTGGTTTTCCACTAAACAATGAGCCTCATTTTCGACCTTTTAGTAAAATTGTGTGTAAATGTTTTCATGGGCGAAACTGAATGAACCCCCCCCCCCAGATTTCAGTGATTTTTCTTCATAATCGTGCGCATATGTTGATAAATTGCAAGTGATTACTAAGCACATTCATGGCACATTTACATTTAGCCACACCCATCAAATTCCATAAAAAAACAAAGCTCACAGAGAGCTGAAAACGACAGCGGTGAAAGAGTGCGTCCTGAGCATGGCATGTGCTAAATCGCCGATCATCCGGTTTGAAGCTCATCAATCGAGGTCGACATTAGTCAGTCTCCTTACATGAAAATTGAATGGACTGGATTTTCACCACAATTCTTGCCGAAGAAATCGTTCCTGTGAACGATTTATGAAACTTTATGTGTATAGTTTCATAAATAGTCCATTATTAAGGTAGTTTTAGAGCAATCCTTCACTCACAATGCCTTCTGATTGCTCAGATTATCTCTGGAAATTGTTATTTATCTTTACACAAGTCTTGCCTCCAGCAACAAAAGCCTGTTTCTCATTTCACCCTTGTTTTATGCCAAATGTCTTCGCCTACGCGACGCGAGCCTTGCAATCGTAGATCCTCATCGGTACTGCCAAGGAACTGAACAAAAAAAGATAAATGGATGAAGAATAGCAGAAAAGAGGACAGAGGGAGAGAGAGGAATTAAGTAAACCTTCAGTGGTTCTTAAATGGAGCAGTGTGTGCGGTGGTGAAATCTATTCTTGATGTCTTTATCAGCAGGGAGCACGCCCGGCTCCGCCGGAGCTGGAGGAGCCGGAGATGACGTGCACGCAGAACCTTGGGTGCTTCAGAAACCCCTCTTGACACCTCTCTTTATCTGAATGGCAAGCATGCCAAGGCTGGGGAGAATGCCAAAGGGTACCAAAGCAGCACAGAGTGCAATTACTGAACTTCTCAAAAGCACGCTCCTCAGACTAATGAACAATGCAGCAATGACATGGAGCCAGGATTCACATTCTGCATCTGCTAGAACTTGGCAAGCAGTCCTGTTGAAAATGCCGAATGTGGTACCATGCCTATCACATATTTTGTTTCCTCAAATCCTTCGCATAGGGAATGCACTTTGGGCAGGTACTTCAACCAACTTTAGTTTCATAACTGAAAAGTTTTTTTGTGCATCCCTGCTTTGTGCTGTGCTCGCTCATGCTGCCCCCTGCTGGCCAGCTCAGGACAATAAGAGCCCATTTCACTGTATGTTCGTCTAGAAGTTTCCATACTGTCTGCCCATTCAGGCTCTGTCTGGACTCCTACAGCTCTCTGGTCTGTGAAATACCTGAATCAGCTTCTGTGCTGCTTGACTCTGAAACAGTGTTTCTCATTCCTTTTCCTCTTAACCTTCCTACAACAGACTTTATATAAAGTGATTCTCCAACCTTCATAGCTGTTTGTAATTCTTAAAACGTTGTCTAGACCTCAAATAATCATACAATTCCAAATATACTCTAGAAAAACAAAACCATTTCATTTCCTCATTTCAGACTTCTACACTTTTGCAGCCCTGAAATGAGTTCTAATGGCCGCTGAAACAGCTGCACAGCTTAGCCACTTTTACTTATGTATGATGCGTATATAGTTTTAGTATCAGCTTCAGAGACTAAAAATTCTGTCCATGGTTCACAGAGTAGCTAACAGCTGGTGTACACTTTTCTGGCCACAAGCTTCAGAATCTCTGCATTGAACTGTTACACTGCTTTTTATTTTTAGTTGAAAACCAAAAAAACATACAAACACTTGATACCTTTTGCTTAAAATGTGTTCATGTCTTTACGTGTTATTACAGTGATTTGTTTGAAGTAAAGTTATCGCAGATATCAGACAGCATTTTTGTGTGAAAGTAGGTGGTTCTTGGTTACATTTAGTGATGAAAAGTATGAGACTCTTTAGCAAAAGCTTATGATGTTGTTTCAAAGAAGATGACTTTGTCATCTAGAAAATTGAAATTCACAGGCCTGGGGTGCAGTCGGTGTTCCAGTTCATCCCAAAGGTGTTCAGTGGGGTTGAGGTCAGGGCTCTGTGCAGGACACTCGAGTTCTTCCTCTCCAACCTTCACACACCATGTCTTCATGGAGCTCGCTTTGTGCACAGGGGCATCGTCATTCTGGAGCAGGTTTGGGCTTCTTAGTTCCAGTGAAGGGAAACCGTAATGCTACAGCACACAGAGACATAATATACAATTGTGTGCTTCCAAATTTGTGGCAAACGCTTTTGGAAGGCCCACATATGGGTGTGATGATCAGGTGTCCACAAAGCTTAGGGACAATTAATCATAGCCAATCCAGCTGCATGTTTTTGGGAGGTGGGAGGTAACCAGAGAACCCAGAGGAAAGCCACTTGGACACGGAGAGAAAATCTTTCTTCATTTCCAGTTGTCCCGCAGACTTCTTCTTCTTCTTCTTTCAGCTTTTCCCTTCAGGGGCCGCCACAGCTAATCATCACTCTCCATTAAGGGTTAAGGGTGAAGGGTTATAGTTGTCCCCCAGACTACTGCACCAAATGTATAAACCTACACCACTATACATAGTCTTGGTCTTGACTGAGAGTTTGTAAAAAAAATAATCTTTGTGCAGTCTTTTTTATTTGTATATACAAAATATCAATAATACCTTCTTGTAGAAAGCAGCCTAATCATTGGAACAATGAAGAAGTGAAGACAACTGGGTGAAGTAAAGACTTGGCCTTGAAAATGTTTTGATCGTTTTGGTCTCGATCTTGACTTGGCCTCTAACTGTTTAAGACTCTGTATTCACTCAATGCAGAGATCTAAAAGCAGTTCTTATCCAAAAATTCAGAGACTTTGTCCCAGTCATTTAATATACTGTATGTTTTAGGTAGGGCTGTAGTTAAGACAACCATTGTGATCTCTAATACCAGGATTTGGTCAGTGCCGCCAGAAGCCTTGGTCTTGACTCTTGGCTAGTCCTAATCTTGGACTTATTTTGAATTTGACAATTGTGGTCTTAACTATAGCCCTACCAAAAACTTATATTACATAACTGGGACAAAATCTGTGGATTTGTGGACAAGAACTGCCCTTAGGTCTCTGGATGGAGCGCACACACACCTCGGAACGGAGCGCTCAGGAAAATGCCCGGGGTCTAGCAGGAAGCGATGTGTCTCTGAGGTCCTGGGTTATAGGTTTCACAGATAGTGCCATGGCGCTCTACCGCCTCCGGGCAGGAACAGCGTGTACACCGTGGAAACAATTCAGCTGATACTTCTGCTTGCATAATTAACCCTACACAATGCACATGAATAAAGAAATTGATATGTTTGCAAGAAAATGACAAAAGATGAGATGTAATAGATATATTGTTATGTCTGGTTAATTACACTGCACTGGCAAAGGAACTAAAAATGCCTGGGAATGATATGAATGTCAGCAATTTGCACAGAAGATGTGGCCACCATTGAAGAGTTAGACAGATCTAATCTGTCTGGCTTGAAAATGAATGGCAGTAAACGCAATTAACTGTCTCTAATGCTGTTGTTTTTGTAATTAATGCTTTTGTTTTTGTAATTACATACAAGAGAAAAGCTGTGGAGCATAAAGAAACCATGAGAGAGAAAGTCGAGAGTAACAGAGAAAGAGAGATGAACTGAGACACTGAACAGAATTAATATCCATCACGTAACTTTGAACATTCGGCATCAAATCCGCTGAGGAATTCGTCTATGTTTTGCATACACTAACAACATTCTTAATGAGAAGGAGTATTAAAATCCTCATGAAAAATGTCTTGAGAGCTCTGATTTGATTCCCTAATTTGATGTATTTCCTGACAGGAGGTCAGAGTGACGCTGATCTGATCTGATTTACAGAACAGACATTAGCGCTTTCTAACCTCCCAACGAATCTAAACAAACTCGTCACTGTTTGCTAAGCGACTATCGAGTTTAACGAGAGCTTCCTTTCAGCTGTGGAGGGTTTCTCATCGCAGCCGTCACCCACGCCTGTCCACTTTAACCAGGATGATATTTTAGCGACATTTTTGCCATGTGTTGCTGGAATTACGCCACGCATGTTTGAATGGAGTGTAAAACACTCCTTCGAAAAAATCACAAAACTCACACACACTCCACCCTCTTCCAAATGAATAAACCTCAACCGTTTATTCTCCACCAAACGATCATTGGAACTGGGAATGGTGTGCGGGATCCACTAACAAGCTAACTACTAACAGGCTGCTACTGTAGAGCAAGGCACACCCCCCGGAGCAGGACATATGCATTCTAGAGAGCAGTTAATCGGATGGAAAAACAAGACTAGTACAGGAAAACGAGTATATCTCCAAAGCTATCGTGTCCATAACGCTACGGGACCAGTACAAAAAGCTCTGAAACGCCAATTTCTGATTTCCGGAGCACTTTAAATGAGCAGTAATGTATACAGATTTCATGACTCTCTCAGCCTCTCTAGCATTTTGCTAATGTAGCTGAAACTGTGCACCATCTCAAGTACCACAGCATGGCTCTGCAATTACTCCATTTTAAATGAAGAAAATTACAGCGTTGCGGGTAGCGATTGTGGCTTAAAAGTGGACGGTACTCAAACTGAAAGTTACTTTCAACTCTAAGCAGTTTATTATTCTCATTTTCATTATAGCCTCAGCTGGTGACTTAATCCAAACAGGATATTATCAAATGCCATTCCAGTATCAATCTCTATGAGCGTATTCATAATCTTGGCAAATATCAGTCCACTTTCATGATTCACAATTGAGCAGCCAAGATCTGAGCTTTTCCAATGCGGCATCGAGGCCGAGAGCTGATTCTCTCTCTAGGTGCTCCGTTGGCATCTGGCTGAAGCTCCGGGATCAATTAAACCCTTCGAACTGCAGACCTGATAGGACAACCGTTCCATTTCAATTACAGCCATTATTATTTATGATTTGCCCACTCCAGCGACAGAGCACTGCTATATCAGTCACAAGGCAAGGGTGAAACAATCGATAATGTTCAGCAACACATATCAGAATTTTTCAGACATTCAAATAATGGTGACTGCTATAATATACTGAGCAAACCAAAATAAAAATGAACACAAACTAGCATCGGAAAACTGTCTGTTCTATAAAAAAAATGCACAGAGGTTCTGATTTAAGATCCATAATAAAGAGACTAATTTGTATATGCAGTTAATGGGCATGCTGAAGGCGAAATGCAAAGAAAAGTTCTGTACGCATTATCCTGGTCAGGATGGCGGTGGATCTTAACCCAGGAACACCACATGAGGTGGGAATACACCCTGGATGCTACACCTGTCCATTACAGGGCATCTCACACACACACTCACACACACACTTAGGGACAATTTAGCATGCCCAATCAGGAAAGGAGTTTCACAAGCATGCAAAATAAAATAGCACAGATGTGAGGGTGTGTTGTGTTAGTAAGGCATTTCTAACCGAAACCTTTTGTCCAATCATTCTTCGTCAAATATTTAATATGATTTAAGTCAGGATTTCAAGAACATTCTCATTGGTTTTGAGATAGTAAAACATATCTTTCAAGACACTTTGACAAAGCAATGAGTCTAGTTTTCTATCCGAATAGCAAAAACTGTCTTGCACAAATGTAATACCTGCCCTTCAGTCATGCTAAGTTATGTACAAAAACTCTGTTCATGAACTGTGTAAATTGGAGGTGAATTAAAAATGCAAAGGTGGAGTTAATGCAAATCAGTATTAGGTGGAAAAGCCCCAAATTAAATATTCATTGAGACAAACATGCAAAATGATTATGCAAGCCATACTTTACAAACATTTTGTTCGGAGTTATTACAACAGTACTGGATTTAAACCAACACCACTCTTTATATCTTTTAATTCACTGATTAAAAAGGCTGACTTTTGGAAGGTTAATTGTGGAAGGTTGGTGCTGTACAGACCTGCACTGAATGCGTAATTATGGAGTGACTTCTGGGTTTTACTTAAGCAGCAGAAGAGCAGCGCCCGCGTCCTCTTTACCTCATCTGATATGTGTTCTTAATTACCCTCCTCCATTCATCATTTATTTACCAGGATGGACCTACTTAACCTCCACACCTTTCAGCAGAGACCAATTTAAAATGACTTCGGGTTTAATGTAGAACCAGACAGGCAGCAACCGAACCTCAGCTCCTTAGTGAATCAATTTCCGAACCACAATTCTATACTGCAGCACCAAATCTTTTTAAAATTATAGCGTTAAAATTCACTCAGCTAAATATTTACATTACCGACGTGGTCCAATGCATGCAAAAATAGGGGAAAAAAAAAAAACTTTTTTGAACTTACAATTGTGCACTCAAATATCTGATGTGATGTTATGATTTTCAAGAACTTTCCCATTATTTTGACATATTGAGGCATACAGAGCCATTCAAGAAAGTGTAACATAATAATGCTTTCATTTTTGTATTCACAGCACAAATCTGCACAGATTTAATACCTGCCCTTCAGTCGTATTAATTTCCTCGCACGGTCTCTGTTCACAAAGTGGCTTAACGACTTCTCTGTTCTTAATATTTACAACACCAACGTGGTCTGATGTTTGCAGATTTGTTTGAAAGTGCATTGTTTGGGTCGATAATGTAAAATTTTTAAAATATATTGCATCGAATAGGCTATATAGTAGATTTGCATCACATTCATTACTGACCGCTTGCACCTGCATGAGGGAAAAAAAAAAACACTCACTCACCTGACTGATCACATAATCTGTACATTCCAAATAATAGATTGGTATTAATTTACATCCCTACATAGTTTTCATTATTTTCACATCAAATTCTTCATCTCATCCTAATTTTATTTTCAGCGCAAAGCCGCACTAAAGCGGTGCTCGATGCAGGAGCAGCGTCTTTTGAGCTGCGTTTGATCCAATAGCATCCTGCTGCGCTTTATACACCTCTGAGTTTGACTAGTGTGCTAATCTCAGCCATTCTTCTCAGCCATTCGTTCATCTCTCAGCTCACTTGCTGTTCAACTGTCTCACTCTCACTTCAGTCAGTAACCTCACCTGGGTCCTGTAGAACAGAAAATAATAACTGCTGCTGTAATCATACGGACTGTCTTGTGCTCATCCCAGCATTCACACTGGACATCCTCTCAGCACACTCAGTACTGTTTGTTTATATACTCGTACATCTACATACTAGATAGATACATTTTAAATAGTAGAAAAATGTGAATTTGAGCAAGAGCTTGCCCAGCCTGACACATGCTTACCTGCTGTATTAAATGATTCTAGGGCTATAGTCATGAGTGCCATTGTCAAGTCCAAGACCAGGACTAGCCGAGATTGAGTCAAGACCAAGTCTTAAGGGTTAGTCTCAAGGCCAAGTCTAGATCGAGACTGAAAACCATCAAATCCTTTTCGAGGCCAAGCCTTTACTTCAGCTGGTTGGCTTCATTTGCGCCTTGTGCCAATGTTTAGGCTGCTTTCTACATGACGGGATTAATTCATGTTTAACTTTGTGCACGCGAAAAGAAAAGACAACACAAACATTTTGTTAAATTTATTTTTACAAACTCTCGAGTTTGTCAAGACCAATACCATATTTAGCGAGACCAATGCACAAGACAGCGACAAATCCAAGTTCAGATGCAGACACGTCCAAGTCGCTCACCTAAAGCTTGTATAGAAAATATTACATTTGTGAGCTCTATTGAATTGGGTTTTTAACGTTTTCTTTGGGCGATATATTTATTTGTGCCATCTGGACACCACATGTTTTCCATGCTAAACTCAAAATAGGATGCAACCTAACAAGTTCAACTAATTAGAAGAGGAGGGTTCACTTCTGAGTCCAGAGTTCAGCCTCATGTCATTTCAGGAAGTATTTCTCTCATCACTGTCACCTCTGGATTGCTCGTTAGGGATCAAAATCTAGATGTAGAAGCTAGAATTAATCTGGATCTCTGTAAGTGTCTATTGTTACATGTGTTATACGAATAGGTGGATTTTTCTGGCCTTGTTCGTGGTCGAGCCTGATGCCTGTTTGTTATGTCTGCGAGTCATGAGTCAAGTGTAGCACCTGGCTGCGTTTGATATTTCAGCTTATCGGCTTGGCGCGCTCCGCTGCTGCTGTGGATGGCGAGGAGGTTCATTCTGCTCAGCTCTGCTCGCAGTGATTGGAGTTCTCCACAGTTGGTGTCACCTCATTGCCACCCAGCTCCACGGCATATCTGCGCTCGCTCAGCTTGGAGCTTTATACAGCTCAGAGGCTCTACAGCTTAACACCTGTGGTAGTGCAGCACTGGATATCTGGCAGATTTTGAGCAATGAATTGCTGATATGAGCACAGATGCAAATTATATATGCTCAATGTACAGCTTTGTGTCTTTTTGCTGTTCTCACTTGACTGTCTAAAATGATAATATGCTGAAATCACGTAAGAATAGATTTACCTTATGTTTTGTTTCTGTTCTGATTCACAAGCATTGATCCACAAGCACTGATAAACCAGCACTGAATTAAAAGCAGTGATTCACAGGTACTGATTCAAAGGCGCTGATTTACAAGCACTGATTCACAGCCAGTAATTCACAAGCACTGATTCACAGCCAGTAATTCACAAGCACTGAGTCACAGGTACTGAAGGACAGGTGCTGATTGAGAAGCACTGATTCACAAGCAGAGATTCACAAGCACTGATTCATGGGCATTCACAGGTGCTGATTCATAGGCAGTGATTCGCAGGCACTGATTCACAAGCAGAGATACACAGGTAATGGTTGACAAGCACTGTATCACAAGCAATGATTCATGAGCACTGATTGACAGGCAGTGACTCACAAGCACTGATTCACAATCGCTGATTGACAGGCAGTGAATCAGAGGCACTGACTGACGAGGACTGATTCACGGGGGCTGATTCACGGGGGCTGATTCACGGGGGCTGATTCACGGGGGCTGATTCACGGGGGCTGATTCACGGGGGCTGATTCACGGGGGCTGATTCACGGGGGCTGATTCACATGCACTGATTCCCTCTTGTCATTTTAATATAAAAAATAAAATGCTGAAATTGTAAAACAATTTAGCCATCTTACATTTTGTAACTCTCTATTGACAGCACATTGAAATATTTTGCATTATGATAGGAGTAAAGCATCACACTGTCACTTCATATTGCAAACAGATGGAGAAGTACCAATTTGTTCAAAGAGATTAAACATGCATAATTCATGGTGTTTTGACAGATTTCTAGCCGGCGCTAATAATATTCCACACTCTTGTTCTCCAGAAAAGCATAATAATTTAAAAACATGATTATTTTTCTCTCAGTTGAACGTGTCCGCCCTTGAATCGGGCATCTCTCTCGGTTCTAAGTGGTAAACTTTGTCATGTCGCTTCTCTTAGCCACAGTCCATTGGCCAAATGCGGCGTTTTCTTTTTTATTAATTTTTTTTTTTTCCTGGGAAGTCCTTGAGTGTGCTTGTGTTCGCCTGCTACTGAAACACATTTACGGTCAGACTTTGCCTCTGTTGCCATGGTTACACCAGCAGCGCTCCTTGTGATCGGTGCGACAGGAAACGCATCTGCTTTTCATGGAGCAGCCTGTGAGAAATGAGGAGTTATTCAGAATCTCAGTGATCGTTACGTACATTTTAGAAACTAATCAAAAGAAGGAAATTAAATTACAGAGCCTTGCTGCATGTCTGAGTGATTAATTCTTTCTCCCAAGTGCAGAACTAAAGAATGCCTTTAACAAGTTATGTTTATTCAGTTACAGAAATGTGAAGAGTTGTTTTTTTTTTTCTTTTCAATGGATAAGGCGCGCTCTTTTCAAAGCTAAGAGTAGAAAGAGGAACCAGCTTTTACTATTCAATTCTGTGAGTCATAGACATTGAAATTATTATTATTTTTTATTTTTTTATATAATTTTTTAAAAAGTGTCAAAAAGTTGAGGAATGGAAGGACAGGCACTGCTTCGCTAGCAGTGGTTCACAATCATTGATTTACAAGCACTGATGCACAGGTACTGATTCACAAAAACCGATTCACAGACTCTGATTCATCAGTGATTCAATCAGTGATTCACATGCACTGATTCACAGGCAGTGATTCACAAGCACTGATTCAAAACCACTGATTTAAAAGCACTGATTCATAAGAACAAATTCACAAGACCTGATCCCGAGCCACTGATTGACAAGCACTGATTCATAATTATTCATTCACTAGCACTGATTCTTCTTTGATTTATCATTGATTCACAGGAACTGATTCACAAGCAATGACAGAAGGTCATCTTAACATTGCCTGACAGGCAGAGAGAAGCAGAAACAAAGAATTAATTTAACACAAAGTGTTCAAAGAAATTAGATTGAGAACATTTTAAAAAGAAATCAAACTTTACTAACACAGAGACACTTGTATTGATTTTGTCTCTTTTTCCTCTCAACTTCTCTCCAATACATGTTTTTTTTTTTTTTTTTTGAATCATAAATATTGAGACCTGCCGTTCGAGCCAATAAAAAAGTCACTAAATCTTTACATGCCTGCTGAGATCATTTTTTTGTGGCCTCCTGCATTTTAATCTCTTTCCCCTACAGAGAACTCGCCTGATCTTCCTGATTTTGTTGATTCGATAGTAAACAGATGGCAGAGCCGACTTTCCTATGAAATGCTGTCTCGATCAGTTTAAGCCTGAGAGAATTGGTCACCTGTCAGGAATATAAAGAATACCAGGGGTTATGCTTCGCATTTTGAAAAAAAGATAAGTAAATTACGCAGCTCTTTGCAGCGTTCGCACGCTCTATTGATCTGCAGCAGCAGTGAGATAGCAATGTCATTATTCACATGATGTTCTGTCAGATCTAATGAGAAGCCAGAAATGGCATTAAAATGGATCGGAGCAATCCGTTTACGGTGACATCATGAGAAATGCTTTCAATTTGTCTGGAAAGCAAATGAGACTGAAGTCTCTGATGTTCTTCAGCCACTTTTGATATAAACTCTCGGCTGTGAGCGATGACAAACGAGGACGGCGATCACTTCGCTTGTTGACTCAGGAAGGATTTTCGAGATCAGGAACTTAACGGAAATGTGAACAGAGCAGACAGAGAGATAAAACGTTTACCACAAAAAATCAAGCATATATTGTTAGACAAAAGGGCAAAAATCTTGAGTGACCACTATGTAAGGAATAAAACTCTATTTGCCAATTAGATTTTTTTTTTATTTATTAAAGAGTGACTTTTTTTATCCATTTATAGTTACATGTCATGTTGTGGGACATCAGTGATACTCCTGTGAAGTCGGACAAATAAAAAAAAACGACAAAAAAACCCCAAACAAACAGATTGTCATGTTACAGAGAAGCGTAAACTCCTCTGTCCTGAAGATGTCAGGAAACTTAGTTACACCTTTACCTCTGACTGTTACAAAGCGCTGACACTGGAGACTCCTTCCAGAAATGTCCTCCTTACAAATCATCTCCACAAACCAGCGATTACAGACGTTTTTAAATCTTCGTATGTCGAGCATCAAGCCCCTGTGAAAGAGCTGTTGCTATAGAAACGATAATCTATCAGAATGAGTGCATTAGTTTAAACCTGAGATTTCAGCTGCGCTACTGTCAGAGCTTCTGTTACAGAAAACTAATCAACGCCTTCCGACCAATCAGATTCAAGAATTACGTCTGGTAGCGACCATTACAGAGTATATTGTAAAATATTATGACGCACAGCTTCTGTTATTGCAACCAAATTAGCCGAATGAATCTAGATTTGCTCACTATCATTATCATATATATATATATATATATATATATATTTTTTTTTTTTTTTTTTTTTTTTTTTTCTTTTTTTAACAAATACCCATCTCCTTAGATGAGAAGAATGAAGAAGAGAATGAATTTTGGTATTTTATTACTCATGAAAAGTTTGCATTAGAAAGAAAGAGAGAGAATGAGAGTGAGCAAGCGAGAGAGAAAGAGAGAGCGAGAGAGAAAGAGAGAGAGAGAGAGAGAGAGAGAGAGAAAGAGAGAGAAAGAGAGAGAGAGAGAGCGCATTTCTCGGGCTAACTGGACTGCATGCTCATTCTGCGCAATTTCTAAATACAGCATTTAGTCTAATTGAGACAAATGCATTTAACCATGCTTATCCTATTTAAATGGAGTGCTGTCCAGATGTTACCGCTGCACAGCTGGGCTAGCACATCCAACCTGACACAGGCGTTTTGCCCAACAGGCCTCTGGAAGATGAAATTCAACCAGTTCATTATATTTAGCGATGCGTAACAGACGGCCGTGCCGGCTGTAATCTGAATAGCGATTTGCATTCGGTCCGGATGTGTTCATGTTTACATAAAACGCCCATCAATTTTTCATCTTCCACGAAAATGCAGAAGTTTCTGTTTATTATTTTAATCTGGGATAGTAATTATGGAGCGGTGTGGAAAAATAAGGTCTGACCCCGTCACCTCTGGAGCTGTTAGCGCGCTGTTAGTGATGTTTCATTTAAATGTAGTGCACAGACTTGATCTTCATGGCAATCATATGCTTGATTATGCAACGTAAAATATTTTACGCCATATTGGAAAAGGGCATTAAAAGCCGATTAAAATCTTAAAGAGGTCAAAGGAAACATGCTGAGCGAGAATAAACTTAAATGACGTCTGTTATTATGATTGATGTTTTCTCGAGGCGTATAAAAGCCTATATGAGACACACTGAGCATTTCAACATGACAAATCTCAGCTCACACTAGTCTGTTTAAGCTAATCTGTCAACGAGGCTAAAGCAGGATGAAGGAAATCCAGCCCATGAGGAAATATGGCCGTGTGCCTCTGTAGTGGCATCTCGGTGCAGATTAGAACGTCATCCAAACCTGACAGCCTGCGGGATGTTAGCAGGTGCCAAACACAGAAAAACTTAATTCCAAGCACCTCACCTTCCACAGGAACCATTTATCATTGACAAGAAAGGGTTAGCGTCGCTGCCTCACAGCTCCAGGTCCGATCCTGGGCTCCAGTTACTGCATGTAACAGGGTTTCTCACGTTGTCCCTGTATCAGCGTGGGTTTTTTTGGGGTTCTCCGGTTTTCATTCCGCCTCCTAAACGACATGGCAGTAAGTGTATCGGATATTCAAATGCCCCAGGTCAGAATGAGACTACGGTGCATTGGCGTCGTGCCCAGCGTGTATTCCTGACTTGCCTCCAGCTTTCCGAGGATTGGTTTCAGATCCATCACAAACTTGACCAGAATAAAGTGGATACTGAAGTAGTTTTTGAGTCTTTTCAGTGACTTGAGTCATTTAAGTCTGTTCAGTTAAATGATTCATTCAGATTTGTTCATTTGCATGGTGCTTGTACGTCTGTGTTTCGAAGACTTATTTTCACACGGAGCCCCTCATGGACCACTGTTGCATGCAATGAAGCACTTGAGAGAGGAGCTCGGTATAATTCATATACCGAATGTATTTGCCGAAAGACATAGAAATGACTCTCAAAAATGACCAAAAGATTCACTGATTCAAACACTGACGCACTGAAAGATGAAGGTCAAATCTCGGTCATGAGCAAAAGGATTCACTTACTAATCATATGATTAAGTCTCTGTGGTTGATCTGTTACTGTAGAAATGTGAACATAGGGCATTAATATAAACCTGCAGTTTGCAGCTGCACTACTGTCAGAGCTGCTGTTAAAGTTTCTGACCAATCAGAATCGAGAATTCAACAGTGCTGTGGTATACAACACAGGTCCACAGCAACCTGAGCTCAGACACTGTAAATGTGGGGATTTGTGTTATTCTGTCTGGGTTAAAAGGCTGGCAAGACCTTCCTGTATTGGTTTGGACATCTCCTAAAGCAAGAACAAAGCAAGTGCTAGAGGAAGAAAGGGTTTTTTTTTGTTTTTGAGAGAGAGAGAGAGAGAGAGAGAGAGAGAGAGAGAGAGAGAGAGAGCTCTATGTGGGTGAGTCAAACGTGTGATTCCAGCCAGGATGTCTGGAGACTCATCAAAGTGAGGCAAGAGGGATGAAGAACCTGAGCTCTGTTTAAACCCTGCCAGTTCAGTCAGACAAACCAAAGTCCCACTTTACACAAGAGCTGTGTAATGAACCCGGGTCAGGGAGTGTAGAGCTCGCTCTTATTGGTGAACTTTTACCGAAAGTTTATTTCAGACTACAGTCATGAGGGAAGCAAGTGTGGAAGAAGATAAGGATCAGCAAGCCTAAGCTAACTTTCACATTAACAAGCGATAAAGCAACAGGCGATGTTCGTTTTCTTCCTACGTGCCTGACACGGAGCCAAAGTACAAGCAACACAAGAGACTCATTACGTGCTAGTGTGCACGTAGGGTAAGACTGCATTTAAACTTCGGATCTGGGCTGTGCTGTTCTGTGTCGTCTTATGCAGCACCTTGGTCCTGGAGAAACGCTGTTTCGTTTCACTCTGTACTTGTATATGGCTGAAATGACAGTAAACTCCACTTGAACTTGAACTTGAACTTGAACTTGAGCTTGAGCTTGATTTGCACCAAAGTGTCAGAGTGCTCTAGTCTAGCTTGTATCAAAAATTACAACCTAACTGCAGGAACAGTAATAGAAATACGTTCAGAAAACCAGAAAACAAGACAGAACAAGCAAGAGGACAAGTGCATAAACGATGAAATAATACAAGAGATATTGAATGTCAGAGAAATAAAAATAACGATTTGTTATCCTACGTATTGTCTTTGGAGGTGGCTCTGTAGACCTTTCCAGAAGAAACAGAGCTTGTTGCATCACAGAGGAGCCAGGACACAAGAGGTTGGAGACCTGAGCGAGTGTGTGGGTGTGCAGTTACATAAATAATGTGGTCTGGGGCCCTTTGACGCCTGGAATGCAAAGACAAGCGTTTGATTGGATTTCTCACTGCAGCAGAGAGTCAGTGTGGAGTGACCTCTGTCAGAAAGTTACATGACAGACCTTCAGGAGAACCGGCCAGTGCTGGATTTCTGGATGTTCTGTAGAGGAGATGTTGCATACGAAGGAAGACCTCCAAGTAGAGAGTCGCGGCCGACGGTTGGTGTAAGTGGAGAAGTTGAAGGTTGCGATTGTTTTTTAAAATCTCACTGAGATGAGGATCTCAGGCGTGTGTGTTATAAGTGTGTGGTTTTGTATAGAGGAGAGCTAAGCTGGTAGATAATTGAGTAGCGAAACTTCTAATGAATTTGTGACACCATGTTGGATTTAGCAACAATGAGAATAAAATATCATGGAAGGAAATCGAATTAAGGACGATACCATTCACGATTTAATGATACGATCAAAGGAAACTGCAGCTACAGAATCTACGCGCAGCAGAGTTAAGCTAGCTAGGTGGCTTAAAGCTCTTGTTCTGTATGTTGTTCTTTGATGTTCTATTGTTCGACAATGAGGGATTCTGAGGCGATGAAAACAAAAACTCTCTTTACTTTCAGCTGTACAGAAGCATTTTACTAAAGCGCAACCTTACTCCAATCAAGGTGACTAATATAGCTGGCTAATGCACTTCGTTTAAGATCAACTTGCTAACGAGTGTAAAGAACGAGTCTAGTAACATAAGCACATGAACACACTACTTAAACTGGAGAAACATATATATATATATATATATATATATATATATATATATATATATATATATATATATATATATATATATATATATATATATAATTAGATCTAAGTAACAAGTTCTGTGATGATTGATCATTAATAAGTAGGTTATTTTTTCCGGTATCGATATCGGTATCGGCGATTGCCGAAAAACGTTCTTGGTCTGAAACAAATGGAATTGACGATCGCTAATGTTAAGTATCGAGTGCATTAGCATAACAATACACACCCTTTTTCCTGACTCTTCATTAGGTTCCAGTTTCCGTCAATCATTCAGTTATAACCTGGGTATGGCACGAACACGAAACATGAGATTTCTCCTGACATTCCATCAATCCTAACCCAATTCCCCGACGCCATGTTTCCCGAGCCGCGTCACTCAGACGATTCCGAACTGAACATGACGGACTGACGCAGTTAAGCGATGTTTCCGCTCAGTCACACAGAGAGCTCATGAAGATTCACCGACGTTCTCTGAGTCTCTGTGTCTTTATTATTCGCTCATTAACACTGTAGCGCTGTTAAATGCTGGATTCTGATTGAGTTTCAATAACATTTAGCTGCTAGCTAGTTTCGATAACATTAAATGTAACTATAAACGGATAAACATTTTGTCATTCATTAATAAATAATAATGTCAATAATCAGCAAGTCACTGCGGTGTGAGAGGAATAACGCACTCCAGGAGGTGCTGTTATTGAAAAATAATCAACTTCATGGTAGTCACTTTTAACTCTGCTTCATCACAACTCGGTCGTTGATTATTTTCCTGTGACAGCATGCCGTGGAGTGGTTTATTCCTTACGTTAATACTGCACAACTCGCCATTTCCTGTCTAGTTAGGAGATGATGATGATGATGATGATGATGATGATGATGATGATTCTTCTTCTTTTTCTTCTTCTTCTTCTTCTTCTTCTTCTTCTTAGTATTATTATTATTATTATTATTCCACATATTCACTATTTTGCCTTTGATATCTTTCACTTCTCAGTGTCTCATTCAAAATTATAAAATCCACCTTTTTTTTTTTTTTAATGAATCTTACTGTAGAACACGTTAATGAGTCCTAAATCCTCTCATGACTCACACGTGAAGAATCCTACAGATGACTCCGGAGACACGCTCCTTTACCCCGCCGTGTTATTGCACATCCTCAGGCAGGTTTAAAAAGGGCAACAGGGAAGGAAGGACGTTTTGTTCCTGAAACAATCTTCTTTACAGTGGCAGGTGCCGTTTGTGCTTTATATATTTTATCTAAAACACACCCAAAAAAAACCCAACAAAAAAAATAGATATTGCACAAGACGTTACACAATACTGCAGTGTATAAATATATAGCCTCATTCTGTCT
>CM040981.1:1464004-1475943 GCA_022985145.1 Pangasius djambal | reverse complement strand
CTCACTAAGGTGCTTTGCTTAATTGAATCGATTTATTTTCTTTTTATTTTTTAGTGGCGTGATATAGCTCCAAAATCATTTTTGCACCCCATTTATATCTGTTTATCTGAGTAATGTATTTAGTTATAAGAAGATGAATTGATAAGCAGACATTCCACAATATTAAATGGAACCATGAACAGATTAAAAAGTATGACCTATCCGTTAATAAATAAAATGATGTGATTGTTAGCGAGCTGCTGTGGTAGAAGGGGAATAAAACACTTCAGCATGTGCTGTTGTGACTACTGATTACTGACTATTACTGATTATTTGCCTATAGCGGCGTGACTCCTATTGATTATTTGCCTATGATTAATTTCTCAGTTCATGTTAATTATTCGTTGGTGGGAAAGAGCGATGTTCTTAAGGGCTCTATTATGTTATTATTTAATAACTGAATTAATCAGTAGTGTAGTTGTGGTGATGATAATCTGGGCTCGGGAGTGTTTGCAGCATAGCAGTTGTACTGTACGGTAATATCTGGTTTGCCTCCTCTGTCAGGAGTGGAACAGTTCTGGAGAACTGATGTGTAGCTGAACCTCGAATCAGCAGCTTGATTGCGGTGTGTAGTGTTGAGGCGAGCGAGCGGCCTGGCCCATTGCAGCATTTTTTTTCTTTTTTCCCAGAGACACCCACTGCATGGCCTGATTATGGAGATCGGTTCCCGACAGAGCCAATCAGGGCCAGACCTGCAAACGGGTCACCTCATTAGAGAACCGTGTTCAGTTCTTGAAAAATGCCGAACTCCGTGTAGAAAGTGTACAGTAGATGTTCTGAGCTGCGATTTATCTCTATTCTTTCGATAGTTTGTCATTTTATACATTACGTTGATGTGTAATTAATTACAGTAGGTGATGTTTAAAGAATCCATCTGCTAGACTGACAATGAGACTCAAGCAGGACAAAACCGTCTGGCCAGATGTTTCTAGACCCACGTTCTGCAAACAGAACGTCTGCAGACACCGAGCTTAATTTATCAAACTTTTAATAAAGTTGAGTTGAGTGTAAATGTTTTCATGGTCAAATCAAATTTAAACTGATTTTCTTCATACTTACGTGCGTATGTTGTCAAACACCAGTCAGCCACAGATTTACCAAGCATATTCTCGGCACACTCACATTTAACAAAAGCCCATAAAAAGCACAGAGAGCTGAAAATGGCGAATAAACAGTGAAAGAGCACCTCCTAAAAATCTTCCAGTAATGCAGCTCAGCCACCGCAGCATGTCAGCTACCATAAACACAAACCAACAACTACTTCTATAGGGTGCCATTACTTTTGTCCTGATCAAACAGCTAGTCTTGTCTTAATTTATGGATTTGTTTTGGTCTTTCAAGTTACTAATACGAAACAGATTTATAGTTTATTAAACTGGCATGTAATTGAAATAAATACGTGCTTTAAACTTGATCATCTGTTTTTTTTTTTTTAAATCCTGCAGTAACTCAGTGATGCAGTAACAATTATACAATTTAAATCAATCAAGGTTCACGTTAGTGAGTCAAATTATACGTAGCTGTATGTTTATCAGCTAACTGGCTTTTCTTGAAGATTCATTTAGGAATAAATATTGTCCTATCCTGTTTGATTATTGAGGACTAATGCTAACAGTAACAAGAACTTTAGCACATAAACCTGTATTTTACAGGATTATATACAGTATTTTTAACAGAAATGTTTGAGTTTATACACAAACATACACAGAATGTATAATCTTACTTTATGCAATTTCTTTACAAAATGAAGAAAAGTGCACATCAGATGTTTCAGATAATAAAGTATATAATTATATGCTGTAGTAAGTTAAAAACTTCAACTTTTATTACACACACTAGGCACATTTTACTCTACGGCTCTACTTATCGAACGATAATGTTTATGGACACAGAAGTGTAAAAAGTTGCTTTTTGTTGGCTCAGAAAGCTAAGATTCACAAATTCATTGAGTAATGTTCATGAAGATAAAGTCGGAGCAAAGCGAAGGTAAGCACAAATGTGGCTTTATTTCATGTCCAACGTCCTTTCCCCTTCAGTGAATCAGATTTTTCCTTCAGGTGTATTTTATTCAGATTTAGCTCCAAAAGTGTAGCGTTCTACTGTATTACTGTCGCAAAGTGTTAAAAATCGTAAATTCTACAGCAAAACTGTAAACATCGGCACGTCTGTATTTGGTGTCCTTAATTACGTGGGTTGGTGTGTTGAGCTGGAAGATCTGCAAAATTATCAACCGTCTTGGACAAACATGGATATAAACACAGCATGATATGCGACTGATAATTTATGCTTTGGAAATATGGAGAGAATTTTTTTTTTCAGTTCAGATGGAGTTTATTCATCTACCTTCTGTAACTTGTTGTGGGGGGGAAAAGCACCAGTGAAGCAAACGTCAGGCGAAAAAGAAAAGCCATACTTTAATCTTTTAGAGTAAGCAGTCCTGTCAGACGTGGATAAGGGGAGCGCGTGCTGTGTTTTGCTTTTCAATTAATAAAACGTCGAATGTTGAACTCAATCTAATGACTTTACACAGTTACTGACCAAGAAGAAGGCAATATATTTCCTTTAGATGGCGTTCCACACCGTCCAGAGTAGATCCAGTGTACTGTCGTCTCCACTGACTCTGCTTTGCGAGGCTGCTTTGCTTCTTTATTCCAGGGAGGAAGATCCGCGGCCTGAACCCTTTCACTCTTTCAGCGTCTGTTTAGGTGTCATCTCCTCCGTCAATGAGGGTGACAACGAGGGCTTGGTGCCAAACTAAACATGCTAAATAAAAGGCTCGGCTACGAGGAGCCATTGTGAGTGCAGTTCAGCGAGAGGAAAAACAGTTTTCGTGGCAGAGTGAGGAGCAGATGGATATAAACTAAATGAAGTGTGGCTATTGATTGTCATTTCGCCAGCTCCCACGTTCCCTCGGCAGCTCTTGGGGTCTTGCTATTAACTAGCATGGCTCATTGTTCACACCCTGCTAATAAAGAGGAAACAGGCCCCAGCAGCATTGACCTGAAATATTGCAAACACAGTAAAAGCACCACGGCAGAGACGAATTACTGAACATTTTATACTACTGAACATTTCCCGTTTTTATATATATATATATATATATATTGGGGAAATGGCTGTGCTTTTACGATGGCACATAATTGTTGAAATAACACAACCTGGCTATAATATTTACCTCTAATACTACAACTATGTCTACAACCAATACAACCAAAACCAATACTATAAGCAATTAGTGAGGAATAAACACTCCATGCTTTGCTGTTTTATAAAAATAATCAAGGACGGGATGTCCAGCATGTCCTGATGTTTTTTTATTCCTTTTATACCACAGCAAATTTTCATGTATTAAAAAAAAAAAAGCGTTATATTTACCTGAATGAGCCGTTACTATAGAAACAATAGCATATTAATATAACGAGCACATTAATATAAACCTGCAGCTGCGCTACGGTCAGAGCAGCTTTTAACGAAAATCAGTCAACACCTTCTGACCAATCACAATCCAGAACTCAACAGTACACTTATGTTCCTCCAACTAAAGTTAGCGTCGAGCATTCAAGCCTTAAAATCCTAGTTTGCTATCTGTTTTATAACATTAAGCCCAGATTTAGTAAAGGTGTAAACACAAGCGCAAACTTATTCGCACCTGCTAAATTGTGTAAGTTGGTTTTTATTCAGTGTCTACAGAGGATTGCAAAGAGCCAAATAACACATCTTTTAGTTTTATGGGCTTTTCATGATAAACATGGGATGTTTTTACCTCAAAATATGGGCAGAGTTAATGCAAATAGATTCATAATTTATCACCTGCTGTGTGATTTAGCACAGGCTGAATGTTACTTTGGGAGCGGAGATCATATGTGTTAATTAATCCCACCATATGGAAGGTATTACATTTGTAAAAGCTTGTTTTTTGCTATTTGAAGACAAATACTTGCAAGACCCAGTCTTGCAAGTTTGATGAAACAAAGAGAAAGAGAAAGATTATATTAGATAATCAGAGGTTGGCACCTGTCCCTTAGTGTTATGAACACCAAAACTGTGGCATATCCGGGGAAAAACGTACAATAAGAGAGTTTTTGAGATATTCTCATTTTAATTTTATCGTCCATCACTTCTGGGAAAGCCATGAAATGTTTTCTGATCATTCACATTAGTGGAAATCTAAGTGTTCGTCCAATTAAATGCTCTACAGAAATGCATACAGTATGTCTGAGATTTGAGATTTTAGGGCGAGATTTGCATTAAATCATTAGCAGGAGTTTGAAAAAAAGGCTCTCGTTAACCTCTTCCTGTTCTCCATATTCAGCTAGTTCTCTAAGCTAGTGTCAGGTTTGTTTGATTCGGCGGGGGTGTGGTGCATCTCCAAAACGCCAACTGTTGATTAAACGCTGCACGTTATGTCAAAAAAAATTACAACACGAATGCAAAAGATGGTATGTTAACTTTGCTGCACTAATATTAATTCAGTTTAAGAATATTTCAGACACTGAGGCATAATCTTGATAAACCTTCTCATTAATAAAACATAGCGAATAATAATTTTGTTTTCATCCGGCGGAAATTGACTTCGGTAAATGTAATAGCTGCTCTTTAATACCTGCTCTTATTGTACTACATCTTCTGACGATATTAAATTACATTTTTATGAAAAAAAACTTTTTTTTTTTATAAAAAAAAAAAAAAACGTCTTGATGCTTATCTCCCAATCCAACATCAAACCGACCGACGCGCGACCTTCCCGCTGACCTCCTCAGCAGAATTGTAATTTCAAATCATGATGAGGATATGATCCTGCACTCGAGATGTCTTCTGAAAAAAAAACAAAAAAAAACAAAACAAAAGATCTCTTAAGATCAAGGTCAGATCTGCTTCAAAACAGAACAGTGTTTATTTCGCATCTGATCTGAATGCATTAGACGCTCTGTTCTCTTGCCGCCGGGGGCCGGCGCCGTGGGTGCTGCGCTACAGCCGAGCGCCGTGACCTCTCGCCGTTCCCTCCACGTCACTACCCGCTAAAGATTAACCAAAAGCTTTTTCCTGCTCAGAAACGTTCCGTGGTGAAAATCTCACTGCCTACAGCTCGCGGAAAATCCTTTACTCAATATACGGACGCTCTTCAGTGTGGACGCTCACGTAACGATTCATTTATTGCTAATGATTACGCATACAGCAGGTATCTGTCAACATTAACAGCATGGCCTTATTCAGTGTCTCACATTCCTATCTTACATCCTAGATATCATCTACTTTCCTTAATAACTGTATCTGGAAATAAATTAATAATGAATAATTAATTAATAACTAGTTAATCAGTAATTATTAAGTAATAACTGTTCATCAAAATGCTCATAACAATAATTCTCCTGTTTTACAACATTTAGCAGAGAGGCGCTTTGCTGAACGTATCCTTATGTTACTCTTTATTTATTCATTCATATTCTTAAACAGTGCATCGTTTACAACGCGGAAACAGATCAAATGTCTCATCAGCGACTGTGCTGTCAATCACACATGCCGTATGAAGCTCGATTTTAAACTATCGCGTCATTCTTGGTCAGCAGATGTGCGTCCGAACGCGGTCACGCTATAAAGTGTCCTGACAGGTCTTATGAGTAATGATGCTTAAAGGAGATATTCATTTGGTCTCAGTTTCCTGTGAATAGTTCGCAGACATTTAAAAATAAACGTTCACTGGTTTATAACTCCAGTTATACAGAAGTAATGTTCCACCGCCAGCTTACGCTACAATGCATTATGCGTTGCATTCCGAGAGTTCCGACGTGAACACAACGTGTGATTAGCGATGAGTGACGATGTATAAGACAGGTCCACTTATTTTGTTTGTCAGTGCTTCTAAAAATGATCTGCTGCAATGGTCTTACCGCGTGAGAAATAAAACTGGGCGGAAATCAGCGGAATTACGTTACGAACCTGTTGAAACATGTTTTCACAACACAAAAGCTATATTTTAAAATGTAAAAACGAGTAGAAAATAATGCAAAGGGAAGTCTGTTCATTGTTGACTGTGCGTGCACCGCCATTTTGTTGTGATATCATTTGGTTGCGCCGCCATTTTGTTGTGACATCATTTGGTTGCGCCGGCATTTTGTTGTGACATCATCTGGTTGCGCTGACATTTTGTTGTGACATCATCTGGTTGCGCCGACATTTTGTTGCGACATCAGATGTGTTTATCTCAGAGACCTCGGGCACGGTGGATGAGTTCCTGACTTGGAATTGCAAGCTGAATGACTGTTCCATTGCACCTTTCCGTGTTGCAGCATTAACTCAAGGACTGTGATGTCAGTTCGTCCAGGGGGGCGGGGCTTATTCATTCACACGCTGTTAAAACACATCTGTGTGCTGGTCCATCTCTCTCACACACACACACACACACACACACACACACACACACACATACATGTCAATGCAACACTAGTGAGGAATCAGCGGAAAACAGGACTATAGACTTGGGAATCTTGTGTCCTCCACTTTTATGAAAAACTATTCCTTAATACAGAACTTTTGAACCTCCAAAGCTGCTACGCGTGAAGCCTCGGGTTCTGAAGAGCTGAAGCTGAGCACCACATATGAAAATGAAGAAACAATAAACTTTACTGATTGTCCAGGTCGAGCTTTTTAAACTTCTGTTTAACGCTCAATCGCCTCACACACGTGTGCGTGAGTCTCCGTCTGTGTTAAGACTTTCTGACATTATTATTATTATTATTATTATTATTATTATTATTATTATTATTTATGGCATGAGAAAAAAAAAACACAGCTGGAGTTACTCCTTAAGGGTCACGGATGTTTCCAGAAACTTTATTAAGGAGAATTATTAGTTATTAAGGAGGTAAAAATACGAGACAAATAAAGTAAAACTGTACGATTTTTGTGCAAATGTGTGGAAAAGTTTGTTTCGTTGTAGAGTAGCGTAACTCTCTCTGAGATCAGGTGGACTTCCCTGCAGGAGGTGATGGTTAATATCCTGGATTTGTGCTGGTGAAGCTTTTGAAGATGATCGTGATACTCGCTGTCTTCTGCTTACATCGGGTTTCTCTTTCCTCCAAACGCAGGAGGTTCTCTCAGAGGAGGAGAACTTTCCCTCAGTTCTGCTAAACTCCTGAATCAGCGAGCAGCTCCTGTGTGTTAGCATGATAAACTCCATTAATCACACACACACACACACACACACACACACACACACACACACACACACACACACACACACACACACAGGTCCGTGGCTTGGGTTATTTCACATTTCAACATTTTATAATAGCCACTACATTAGAAATAAAAAAAATGAATTGATTGGTGGAAGAAAATAACAGCATTATTGCGTTACATATGTACACGAAATATCGATACTGCAAAAGTAATGGCGCCCTTCATGAAACTGTGCCCGCAAATTACAGCCTGTGGTATTTTTGGAAGTACGGGGATGCGAGTGTGTAAATTTATTATTATTAACACAGGATCTTGTAGAATAGGGCTTAACAGTTATTTTTCAAAATTATAAATAAAAAAAAATTTAAAATAATAAAATAGATATATAAAATAAAATAGTAAATTTATGTAGAAATATGTAAATAAAAATGAAAATAAAATAAAATAAAAATATGTTTTAAAAAAAAAACTTTAAAACAAATTAACAAATGAATAAATAAATAAATAAATAAATAAATAAATAAATAAATAAATAAATAAAGATCCTGGTTTGATATTAGTTATTATTTATCTTCTACATTATCATTCCTACATTTATTTATTCACTAAATCCATCTGCAGAAATCAAAATAATAATCTTAAATAGCAGATTTACAAGGAAAAGGAAATAAAAGGGGAAAAAAATAATGAAATAAAGCTTTTGGCTCTGCAGCATTTGTTGTATATGTTCTTGATGTGTTAATTGCAGTTAATTAATATTTTTATGGCAATATTTAAGCGTGTATTTGGCGGTGTTTGCCTCGGTGCTGCTTGCACGCTGTTAGTGCGCACTCAGCGTCGCTCAGGGTTTCTTTCAGCCGCTCGTGCCTTCTGATATGTGGCACCGTCCTTCCTAATATTCTCTGCGTATTCCTGAATTCTCATCATGAAAGGAGAAGTGCGATGAAAAAGCTGCTGTTGAGGAGGTCGAGTTGTGCTGCTTTTGAGATGATTTCCCAGGGCAGAAATCAATGCGGCTCTTACCGAGCCCTTTCTGACCCTGGCCTTTTAATGCTCTCAGTTTGATGAGAAAGAGAAGAGAGGAAAATCCATCGCTGGATCACGAGCCAAACATCGATCCAGAGATATTTTAAGTTGAAATAATAGTTCAGTTCTGTAGTAGGAAGAGTTTTGGCCTTTTATGCCTCACTTTATTCTGGCGGTTTAATCACGTGCGGTGCCTCTGAACCCTATTTATATCTACGTCGTTAAATATTCTAGAAATATGATATAAGTAAGGAATAAAACTCTGAGTCATGCTGTTATTGGAAAATAATCAACGCTAGCATGGTGTGATGAAGCTGTCCCTGAAGTTAACACAGCACATCCTGTTATAGGAAGTGTTTTATTCCTCTTATACCACAGCAAATTCCCAACGATTACGACAGTGTGTTTCATTAACAGCATGTCGCACTTTTTATCTGTTTATAGTTACATTTAACGCTGTAGAAGTTAGTATCTGTTATCACTTACATTATAGCAGTTACAAAGAGTCGTTCCCTCACCAGCCTTTCTTTTTTCTCTCTCTTTTTTCTCTCTCTTTTTTTTTTAACACAAGTCTTAAAATGAGTCCCTGTGAATGAGAGAATGAAAGAAATAAATGATGCTGGCATGCATTTGAGAGAAAGAAAGAGAAGGAAGGAGGAAGGAGGAAGGAAAGAAGGAAGGATGCATGCGAAAGAAAGAAAGAAAGAAAGAAAGAAAGAAAGAAAGAAAGAAAGAAACGTTTCTTCGTCATTAAAGCTTTTAAGAAACTCGTGTGGTGTGCTGCTGCACCTTCACAGCGCATGCTAACACCACATGCTCTAATGTGACCCGCGCTAACAAACCGTACTAACGGAGCCCAGTGGAACCTCGGAACCGTGAGCTAGAACTCCTGAAACGCCGGTTCTCATTAACATTCAGCTTCTTTTATATTACACACCGCTTCTTGTGTGTTAAACCTTCAGCACGAGGTTGTTGATGTTAGCATGCATGCAAGAGAAAGAGAAGGAAGGAAGGAAATAAAGATGTACGCAAAAGAAGAAAGAATGAAAGAAGGATGCTAGTGTGCATGCAAGAGAAAGAAAGGGATGGAAGTAAAGAAGGAAGGAAGGAAGCGTAAGAAAGACAGAAAGAAAATCTGCTAGCATGTGTGCAAGAGGATGAAAGACAAGGAAGGATGGAAAGAAGGAAGAAAGAAAGAAAAGGTGCATGCAATACAAAAAAGAAAGAGTGATCCCAGTCTACTTTGGCATGTCTCTGAGCTTTTCAGGCATTTTAACATTCCACTTTCTGATAGCGTTAACATTTCGCACAACGGGACCATCGGACTTACGCATCTGCCAACAGAACAACGGCACGAATCCTGGTTATGACAATTCGACTTAACAAAACTTACTAGAAAACTGATATAAGTATTTAATCACTTTCTCCCGACTCTGTTTTAAAGTGTACTTTTAAATGTCAGAGCAGTTTGTCTGTCGAAAGCCCAACGTCGTAGCCCTGCTCAGAAAAGACGCATTTAGAGCGAGAAGCATTTATGAACAACTTTCTAAAAGCACAAAGTATACATATTTTCTTTTTTTTTTTCTAAGAGGGAGCTATTTGTTGTTCCAGCGCTAATGGAGGAGTGATAAATTTAGCCCGTATGACTCCAGTGCTGATGCCTGCAGGTAAAGAACCCAGACGAGGGCTTGAGGGAAAATAAACTACATTTCAGTTTTTATTTCAGAAAGAAACATGCACTTTG
This sequence comes from Pangasius djambal, assembly GCA_022985145.1. Classification (NCBI taxonomy): domain Eukaryota; kingdom Metazoa; phylum Chordata; class Actinopteri; order Siluriformes; family Pangasiidae; genus Pangasius; species Pangasius djambal. The sequence goes on along the minus strand of CM040981.1, from coordinate 1,465,955 downwards.
CGAACTTTCTGTCAGGTCAAGCAGCACTGCATGTCAGGTGTTTCAACCTCCACGCAAAAAAAAATAAATAAATAAATAAATAAACCTGAGGAAAGAAATCTACATACTTCTCATGAGGTGCCTTTACATCCCTCGTGTCTTAGAGTATCGTAACGCTGCTTCAGTACCACGGACTCCTGATGATTTCTAAAATGAAATAAGATGAAAACAGAGAGCAGAAACTGCTTTTACAGTCGAGGTCACTGCATTGAGAGCCGGTGGTTAAACACACGGGCCGCGGAACGGGACCGGCCCGGATAAACCTTCTCATCTTCTCATCTTTAGAATCCGTGTTCTAAATGAAAATCATCTTGAGGTCCATAACTGAATAGAAAGAATTAAAAAAAAAATTTCTTTTATTACACGAGGAAGTAAAATAAAGCAATAAAGTTACAGCCATAAACCCAGCTACTGACTGAATGTGCTGCTAATATAATACTTCATTAACAAGGAAAAAGAAAGAAAGAAAGAAAGAAAGAAAGAAAGAAAGAAAGAAAGAAAAGCTGCATACAAAAGTGATAAGAAAGGAAGAAAGAAAGAAAGAAAGAAAGAAAGAGAAGGAAGTGAGGGAGGAAGAAAGGATGGAAGGAAGGTAGATAGGTAGGAAGGATGCTTACAATAAAAAAGTAATAAGAAAGAAAGAATACAATAGAAGAAAGAGACGGAAGGAAGATTACTTACAATAAAAAAGTAATAAATAAGAGGAAAGAAAGAAAGAAAAGATGCTAGATTGCATGCAAGAGAACGAAAGAGGACGAAGGACGGAAGGAAGGTAGGAAAGATGCATACACACAAGCGAAAAAAGAAACCGAGGAAAGAAAGAATTCAAGAAAGAAGGCTAATTCAGAAATGAGATGTTTTGAGATTATTTTGTCGTCTCCTGTGCGTCGGTGTGTAACGAGCGTCGCTGTTTTAATCTCAGCAGGAAAACAGCAGTCGCCTCACAATATTATCGTATCATTTATTCGTTTTATTCGTTTTATTCGTTTTGTACAGCACATTTCATTCTGAGTTCAAAAGCCCTCTTTCTGATAAAGAAGAGATTATCGGTAAAGTACTCATGACCAGAACCAGTGTAATGTACCTCACTCCTCAATTCCACATAAATATAAGAAGCTAATGTTTACTTTTCTTTCTTCTTTCCCTCCGTTTCTGTCACTGTAATTCGTACTGTTCATTTGAACAGTTTCTTCTTGTTTTCTGAGGGTTTATACGGAATGTGTATTTAGTAATAAGTTGAAACGACAGAATAACTGGAACATTCCAGTGGCGTTTGTTAACTACACACACATCGCAGTACGAATGGTGTAAATATTAATCACGGTAACGACCTGACAATTCTTTTTTTTTTGTTTTTTTTGTTTTTTTTTTTAACCGTTTGCGATTTTTAGACATGATGGACTGAAACCACACGCCTGAAAATGTGTGATGGACGGCTGAAAAAATGGATTGTCACAACAAAGCGGTGAAGCGTCCCAGCAGCGATGTGACGGGATCACGCATCCGTGCGATAACGGAGCTTTTAAACATAGCGCAAAGCCGTATTAATCGCACTCATCTGTGAGGAATGCTAATCTACGTGACATTTGTGCTGAATACCAGCGCTCTTATTGATTTTACTCCGATGAAGCGCATTCTTAATTCAAAGGAATTCATGCAGAGTGAACGCGTAAGGCATTATTACAGTAAGGGATTTTATAGCGTTACTCAGTATTCAGTGAAATTACCTGAAATGGGTGTAATTCATAACGAAGGCGTGTGAGGTCAGGTGAGTGTTATATGTGCTACAAGACCCTTTAAAAGTAACGTGTATTATTCATAAAGAGCGTGAACTCTATGAAATATGAAGCATTCTTCAGTACGCTGTAGAGAAGAACGGAAAATGTATTCACTTTTCCGAATTTTTTTTTTC
>CM040981.1:1401327-1432954 GCA_022985145.1 Pangasius djambal | reverse complement strand
GAACAGTGGAACAGAGAAACAGGGGAACAGTGGAACAGTGGAACAGAGAAACAGGGGAACAGTGGAACAGTGAGCACGGTGTTAATAATAACGGTGTCCTGGTTAATAATAACTCTAACTCTAGAGATCCTGTGCGGCGGAACAGCTCGCTCATCACACCTCTGTGCTCCAGAGGTGTAAGTAATCACTCTGTGCGATGACACGGCTGGTCATTGGGGCAGTTATTTACCTGCAGACGATGTTAATGACAGGAGCTCGGCTAGACAGCGTAGCTCAGGAATTACCAGCAGTTCCTCATTAGTGTTAGTGCTAGACATTCTGCTTCTCTGCGCTCTCTCTCTCTCTCTCTTTCTGTCTCTCTGCTCTTGCTCTCTCTCTGCTCTCTTTTTCTTACTCTCTCTTCTCTCTCTCTCTCGCTCTCTCTGCTCTGTTCTCGCTCTCTCTCTGCTCTCAGTCTCTCTCGTCTCTCTATCTCTACAATTTTTCTTCAAAAAAAGAACACATCTCTCGCTAAAATGATCCCATCGATTGCTGTAACGTCGGCAGGTTTTGGGAGACAATGTCACAGTCTCTCACTGATTGTTCTTCTTTGTCCTCTTTCATGAGGCAGCTGGAAAACAGGCCTCGTCTCTCAGCGCTGCTATCGCTTCTTCCTGCCGCCTCTTTACCTTTTCTATCCCCTTTCTTTCTTTCTTTTATTGAGTGGGAGAAATGTATTAGTGTAAAGGAAACTATTACTGACATCTCATGAGACTAAGTAACTTTAAGATTTAAAAATCAAATTCTTTAAGCCGTGTGTGTGTGAAAAGGATAGTTTCGAAAAGAAAAGAAAGAAAGAAAGAAAGAAAGAATTTGGGTGTAGTTGATAAGAAAATACAAGAACATGGCATCAGGTTATTAGTGTGAAAGTTGAAGCTGTGGAAGGAGAGTGTACAGAAGCGGAGGAGAGTGAGCTGGACTGACTAAAGCATTAAAGCCAGTGGAGTTTTCCTTTAAGTCTGTTTATTTATAGCACAGCATTTCGGGTTACGAGTGCTACATCATCTATTTCTCAGCGTCAAACTCAAGTGTCAATATTAGATGGATTGCTGTTATATAAATAAACCTGGAACTGGACCTCTCTGGAACTCTCAGCCCCTGTCTGTTGCTCGCTGTCTGATTTTGTTTTCCTCCCAATCTTTCTTTCTTCTCTAGGACTGCATAATTCTCTCTCTCTCTATCTATCTCTCTCTCTCTCTCTCACTGCCTCCTTTTCTATTTTCTCTCACATTGCCAGTTTGGCCTTGAAACTCGTAAACGCTGGAGGCAGAACTCGGAGCTGGATTCAGAGCCAGAGCTGAACATCATACCTGCCATGAAATGTAATAATAATAATACGCTGATATCTGCTCGTCTCTGAGTAGCTGTGTTGCTGGTCCGTGTGTACTTTATCTACAAACTCGGAAAGAGACAGAATAATAAGATGTAAGTAGTTATAAATTGATGATAGATTAAAGAAGATGCCTGAAACAGGCACTCACACAGTGGCTGGACTCCATTCTGATTACAGATTCCTAATGAACCGGATTCATTCCCGATTACAGGCTCCTAATGAACTTGTCAGGATTACTCGGAGAATAAGAATAAGACAATCTAACAACAAGATATCTGAGAATATCATAAAACTACTCAATAAAATGTGCTACCATTTCGCCTGCAAAATGCCTCCAAAACCCTGACCAGTCAGGACAGCGGTGTCATCGAACTGGAGCCATATCCAGGATATTGATGTCAGAATTATTGATTCAGAGCTAAAAACAACACTGGGCATTTTCTCATGCTATAATATAATATTGTTTATTTTATTGTTATCGTAGAAGAGGAAGGCGTGGCATTTGTGGCTTCAGTCTGGACTCAGGTGTCCATTTGATCCATGTCGATCTATTTTCCGATGGAATTTTCATTTTGGTGATTAATGATGCATAGAATTGTAGTACTAATGCCTTTGGCAACATAGGGCAAGTGTCTTTCCCAAGGCCACACCAGCGGAGGGGTCAAATCGAGGAACAAAAGACTCAATTTGCAGAAGAAGAGAAGGATATGGTAGTTGGATTTTATTAGAATGAAACCATAAGAAAGGTCATAACAACAGTCTTAACACGCAACTTACTTAAAATAACACTTTGCTCATATAAATTCTGAAGAAATTGCATTTCTGGGGCTGTGTTTGGGTTTTCCGAGCTTTCTTGCTGCAAGTCCATTCGGGAATCTTGTGGTGATCTGTGCATTGGGGCAACACACCGCTCTGATGTGTCTGGATCTACTGATATGCCTCGAGCAAAGCTCTGGAATTCACTAAACTCCTCATGGATGTGAAGGGGATTTTTGTAGCCTGATAGCCTGGACTTTCCTTGCTGTTGAAGGAATTCAGACAACATTCTAATAGGAATTTGCACAGTGTGTAAGACAGACCAAACATAGAACAATTTAAAAATTTTTGTTTTTGGCTCAATTTCTTTTCATAAAGATGGAAATAAATAAAAACCAATCAAGGCCAGTACAATACTTTGAATGAGTTCATATGAAATGTGATCAAGGTTAAGCTTGGGATCAGGGTTTGTACCTTTACTTAGAACCACATTCGTATTGAAAATGCACAGATTTTGCATTAAATCAAGTTAGGTCATTTTGTCTCTGAAAGAAACAACTAGAAAAATAAGTGTTAAGAATGACTGAGTAGCACAAGAGAAAAGCGTTCACCGTATCGCTGGGGCATTGCAAGTTCGATACCTGACAATGCCACAACCATCAATGGCTGGGAGTCCAAGAAAGCAATGTTGGCTGTGCTTTCTGGGTGGGAGGAGCATATTCTGTCTCCCCTGTCAATCACAGTTATGCTAGCCAATCGTGGGCTTTGGGAGTTCATGCGGAAGAAGGCAGATAGTGCTTTCCTCTGAGTGTGTTATGCTACCCTTTTATGTAACTTGATCAGCTGTGTCTTGGAGGAGCATGGGCTAGACTTCACCCTCCCCAGTAGGTATCTGTTACAGGAAAACTGCCTACTGGGTAGGAATTGGTCAATGACCAAACTGAGAGAAAATGGGGGGAAAATACTGATATTTATAAATCTAAACCATGTTAGTGGCATTCCATTCCTTCCATCTCTTATTTCCAATCCCTCCAAGTGGATTACTAAAGATGGGTTTTGGGTTACATCAATTAAACATCACTGAGATGAGGATAAACAACCTGATCTCCTTAGAAATCTGTGCACATTAGAATGAGTGAAGGAGATGTGGTTGTGGAGTTCCTTGTGGATTTTCATCTTGGGTCATTTATTTCACAGATATTGGACTATAAAATCCGCACAACTGGCCAGGGTCAACATGGCAGAACTTTGCTATTAACTGAACAAAAAAGCAAGTTTGAGAGTTTGAGGTATTTATAAATGGCAAGAGAATGAGCCAATCAGCCGGTGGAGGTGAAACATCAGTAGAACATCCTGAACACAAGCACTGCAGCAGGTAAACACACTCCTCTGAGACCTCGTGGGCCATTAGAGGAGTGAGAGCACAAGTAAGAGGTGCTCCAGCACTCTGAGCTGAAAAGCTAATTGGCTTCATTAGGCAGCAAAAAAAAGAGCTGCTGGGAATAAAAAAGCTCACTTCTGTCTGAGGTTACACGCTTTCCGTTTCAGAGCATCTCTGCGGTTTAACTGATTGATTAGCGTTGCAGTCAGATCTCAGCATTCCCCATTCCCCAGCTCTCAGGAACGAGTTCATCATTCAGATGGAAATTAGAGGCAAATCGGATGTTTTCTGTTCCATGAAAGACTGAATGGATCTGCTTATTGCAGATTTCTTATTGTGGTTACTCGCAGGAACTGGTTCTCAGTTGGAGCAATCAAGATTCCAGAGATAGAAATCTCTTTATCGAGGTCTTCCTGCCAATCATATTTAATCATAATCCATAGGACCAGATCAGACAATGGAACCCGGATATCATATGGAGGAGTTATGTTCCATTTCGTACAAGTCATAAAAAAACATGAATCCTGTCCAGATTTAGACAGAGCAGGAAGCATTCGGAAACCATCAGAGTCACAGTGAAACTGGAGAACCCAGAGGAAACCCACACGAACACAGGGTACACATTTTAAAGTTCGAATCCTGAGCCCAGGATCGAAAGCAGGAACCCTGGAGCTGTGAGGTAGGAATGCTACGCGCTACACTACGATGCTGCACTTACAATTTCATTTATGTGAAATTGAACAAAATCCAAACACATGAGATCAGATGCCAACCACGAATCGTAAATAGGCTTAGTCTGGTCAAATGTGTAAAAGTAGGAAAACATCCCAAAACATCTCACGGTTTATACACAGTAAAGGCCACTAACAAGAAAATGATAGTAATAACGAGAAACAGGTGGTGAAAATGATCAAGGGTCAAGGGTCAAGAAAATCATGAGACAGGAAGTAAATGGGTTTTAATGAAGCCGCAAAACATCGATACTAAAGAATTCCCTTTGTAACTTAAAGTCTGGGAAAAAGATCACACCCGATGCTACGAGTTAACTTCCGATAAATTCTTACTAGTGATGAAGTTTCGGTACCAGCCACGTCCCTGTCTTCTCCCGACTATTCAACAACTCCTACGCAAGAGTCTTAAGAGGGGCTGTGGCTTTCCAGCTACTCAGAATTCCAGGAGCGTTCTCAGATTTTTGCATCCGATTTTCTAATGGAACGACTCTAACAGCACATGAACCACAACACAGAAAGAATCGGCCAACAGTACGACTTCTTTCCATTGATGTAAGGCATTTATTATGACTTGAAATACACCCACTGTCTAAAATTTGTAAAATGTGAAAATATGGCAGCCGTCTGATGGTCTGAATAAAGGCTTGGCATCAGTCATGAGGAGATGAATCAGTCTCAGACTTCCACACAGAGCAAAGACAGTTCCTTCTCTCATGCTTTTCATGCATTTATGAGCCGTTTCATCAGAACTGGTCTCAGTGAGTATTGCTTCACGCTTGCATCATGTCCTCACAGCAGAAATTCCTGATCAGTTTGTCAGGATATCTATATTTACATATTGCTGTTAGACAGATCTGATCCCTTTCTAGCGGCAAATGTGATGCAGGGAACTGTGCAACCGTACCCCAGTCCCTCGCTCTGAAGACGAGCTTCCCTGCTGTCTGTCGCTTTGGTTAGCTAACACACACACTGTAAGACTTAATCTTCTTTTTTTTTAATCAGATGAGCTACAAGAAAGAAACTCAGGCTGTGTAACGTACACAACAACACAGCAACGTGGTGTATTATTTTCTAAAAAAAAAAATGAATTAGGATATGCAAATAAGATTTTAAATCTGTTCTCATTTTTATACCAGAAAAGTCGATTTTTCAACAATTTAATCCATGTGATTTTTCTTTATTTATTGTGATCACATGCATATTTTGCATATGAATAAAATGTCAATTAAAGTTAAAACAATAGGACCTATAAATCAGAAAATCAGAAGAAAAAATGATTTGGCTTGTTGAGAAACATATCATGATTTTGATAAAGCTGAAATCACATCAGAGGCAGCAGAGTCTGAACCTGAATTTGTAATTCTTTGAAAATAAAGTATAAATTGTAATGCTTTTTTTTTTTTTTATAATTTTTTGTTTTTGAACATTTTAGTTTTAAAATATTTTCAACTGTATGAATTTTTTTTAATCGTTTTAAATTTTTAACATGAATTTTTATTACCTGGATATTTGTAGCCTAAAAAAATAAATATAATAAAAATAAAAATATGACAAAAATTGATTGACAAATTGAAAAATTGACAACAAAAATCATAACAAATTTAGACCCTTTTTTCTCCCACAAATTATTACAAATTCAGACTCGGGTTCTGCTGACTCTGAGTCTGATTTCATTCCGTAGAAAGCCGATAAACATAAGTAACCAACAGAATCGTGAATATTTAAAGCTTTGGATTATATTTACATTTACATTTATGGCATTTGGCAGACGCCCTTATCCACATTTATCTCATTTTATACAACTGAGCAGTTGAGGGTTAAGGATTATATGATTAATGTGTGAATTTTGGAATTCTGGTAGAAAAATGTTATTACAACCAACTTCACACGTTCAAAGAGAATTTAAGGTCCAAAAGTGAAAAAGGATGAGGAGAAAGGTAATTCAAGAAAAGAAAAGAAAACAATGAAGAAAAATAAAGAGAAAAAGAGACTGGGGAAGAAACGAAAAAGTAAAGGAGACAAAAAATAGATAGAATGAGAAAGAAAGTTAGCGATACAAAATATAAATACAAAAAGAGAAAAAAGATAAAGAAAGGAAAAGTAATAGAATGCAAGAAAAGCAGAAAGAACTACGCAAACACTTCTGGTTAGACACTTCCTGTCGCCTGTCAGGAGTTAAACCGCTTCACTACTGGCTAACGATACAAATTCCACAACGAGGATGAATCTCCTGACTATAATTCATTAGCACAAACTTAGAGAACAAATAAACGTCTTAACTTTGTCCCTTTCGTTATAGGAATATTTGTGTCTCTCACTCACGCACTCTGTCCCCTGATTGGTTGCCCGCTCTTGCCTGTCACCTTGGAGTCAGACTTTTTTCATGCCTAAAGTTGTGTGACGTGTGTGAGGTGGTGTTTGAGCTCATCATATAGTGCGCTGTAGTATTTTTAAAAATAATTTATATAATATATATTTATATACAGTTATATATTTTATAGTATAGTTGTGTACATGACAACAGAACATCATTAAAGTTTTTTTTTTACTATGATTTAAGTCTTTTTCAATATTTCAGAAGTTTGAAAATATCTGAAAATTGACAAGTGGAAGCACGATCATCATTTCTGCCTGTGGTGTAAAAAAGCTCAGTCTTTTCTCTAACCTTATGTTCAGAACAAAGGAAGTTAAAACTTTTTTTTTTTTTTTTTTTGGTTCTCTTACACAAGCGGTTGTGTAATATCGCAATTTTCCGTGGCGGAGGCAATGTTCAAGTTGAAATAAATAAGTGGGCGGGTTTGGGTGTTTATCCTGAACCACTGTGATTAAGTTAAAGCTAAGCGAGCTGCGAGAGCGTGCTCCTTTAGAGAGCACAAAGCCTTTCATTGAGAGGATGAGCTCTAAACACGTGCAGTCGTGTGTCTTATACAGTGCTCTCTCCTCCGATAACACATCACGCCTCCCCCTTTCCTGTTCTTCCCTTTTTAACTTCTTTTTTAAACTCGTCTTCTTTATTTTAACGCTTTAAAATATTCTCTTCTCCCATGGTCCCTTTTTTTTTTTTTTTTACTCTTACTCTTTTCTGAGGTTCTGGGTTTTTAACCACATTTTCAGCCACAGTGAAAGAAGAGTTAGTCAGTTGTGATTTATCGTTCTGAACAGAAAGCAGGTGCTATTGTTAGGACTGAATGAAAGAACATCATGGATGTCTTTATATCTTTATCTCCCTCTGTATCTCACTTTCTAGATAGATAGATAGATAGATAGATAGATAGATAGATAGATAGACCCGATGTCAGAAAAACAACCTGAGCTCCGGACGAGGACGACGTCGGAAAACTCACGCAGCGCCGTCTGAAGCTCACATTCCCTGTTTTTAATTATTTCCAGAAAAATCCATACGCTGTTTATGATTTTAAAGAATTCTGATTTTTTTTTTTTTTTTTCCTGGATTGTTTAATATTCATAACAGTAAATGATTTTACCTTCTGTCTGATAATGTTGTAGAATTTTTTTTTGATTTTCCTCTTCTTTCTTTTTTCCTTTCCGTGATTTTCTGTTGTTATTTAATTGTTTTTTTTTTTTTTTGGTTCGTTTGTTCGTTTCTTGTATGAACTCGGTGTGTGTCGTGCTTCAGAGCTTGACACTAGCCCTTGTTCTTGATGACCTGGTTCTTTTTTTCTTCTTTCCCGTATGATCTGCTCTCAGTGTCAAACCAGTTTTCATTATTCATTTTTTTCCCTTCTTTTCAGTTTTCTTTTGCTTCTTTCGGAGGTCGGCCTTGATTTCTACATTTTAAAAGATGGTATTGATTTCCGTGAAGCAAGGTCAATCAGCACTGGTCACGTTCTTTTTTTTTTTTTTTCCTTATTTATTTATTTATTTATTGATTGATTGATTTCAGTGAGACGTAGATACTTTTTTGTGCAGTTTACTGGGCTCAATCAGTGTGAGTTTGGGTTGATTGTTTGCGTGACACATTAAACTCATATCAATCAGTCTCTCTCTCTCCCTCTCTCTCTGTCTCTCTCTCTCTCTCTCTCTCTCTTTCAGTCTCTGCAGGGGTCAGTACTTTTTTACAGCTTTTACAGTTTAGTGCATTAGTAGCCTGATTATTCAGAGTGCGGAAACACGGCTCAATCATCTGCAGGGCATTTCCACCAGCTCGCTCATCAAAACTAAAAAAAAAAGAGAAAAAAACACTGATTGCAGCAGGACATTAACTGCTCTTTCGCTGTGAGAGTGTGTGAGTGGTAAACAAGATGGAGAGATGAAGAGGGAGAGAGAGAGAAAGAGAGAGAGAGAGAGAGAGACAGAAGGTTTCAAGGCTTGTAATGGCACAGTTTAGGTCTAAAATTGTATTCGTATTTTATAGACAAGTTAATCTGTCCTTTTTAAAAAAAAAATAATAATAATAATAAAGCCAAAGTAATGCGAAACCGTGGCCTCGAGGGAGCTCTTTTCTGCATAAATACTTACAGAGAGACAGAGAGATGGATGCAGCCTCTAAAAATGAAGCGCAAAATAAATTCCAATTATAAACAAGCCTTAGAAAAAAAGACAATTTATGCTGCTATAAATGGAGGCAGATTGTTGGAGGGCGTAATTGTCATTCAGGCAGAACATACATACTAGTTTACATTTATTCATTCGACAGACGGTTTATCTGAAGCGGTGAACAATCCACGCACGCAGTCGAGCAGGCGAGAGTTAACTGCCTCGCCCAAGGGCCAAACACATCACTCAGGCTGTTTACATCCTCACAGTCAATCAGGAGTTTGTCCGAGTGTCCATATTAATAACATTATCATGTAGAAGTATACACAATAAACATACTATATGCCATAACACCGTTTACACCACAGTGCTGTTGAATTCGGGATTCTGATTGGTCAAAAGGTGTTGATTCATTTTCTATAACAGTGGCTCTGAAATCACAGGTTTATATACCGTTTCTATAGTAACAGCTCGTTCACAGGGACTTGGACGGCAGACGCTCCACATAAATGTGGTGAGGTTTTCTGTAAGGAGACATTTATTTAACAATTAACATGGAAGGAGTCTCCAGTGTCAGAGCTTTGTAACGGTCAGAGGTAAAGCTGTAATTTTAGGTTTTCTGACATCTTCAGGACAGAGGAGTTTACGCTATGAGGTTTCTCACTAACATGACAAGCTGCGTATTTTGCGCATTATTTTCTGCGTATTTTCCGCATTATTTTCTGCATATTATTTTCTTTAATATGGGCAACCCGAGATGCTTAGGTAGAGAGGGTTATCACAGGCATATCTGTAATCATACACAGTAAAATAGGTTTGAATCTAAAGACGGAATATTAACCCGGAATCTGGCACACACAATAATGCATGAATACAGTTGGCAAGGCTTCGCGAAGAGCAGTGACACAGAATGGATATAAGAAGGCAAACTAATCATGAAGCAGAAACAGAACAGGTGACACAACAGGGGTGGAGAAAGCATTAGAAAAGTGAGAACAGGAACTAAGTTCTTTAACATTAAATGTAACCATAAATGGATAAAAAGCATGAGTTCTCATTTATTAATAAATAAAAGATCGTAATTGTTAGCCAATTGCTGTGGTATAAGAGGGTTCAAACACTTCAGGGTGTGCTTTTATAGGAAAACAATCAACGTTGGTGTGGTAACAGTAACCCTGCTTCATCACACCACCCTGTCGGTGATTATTTTCCTATAACAGCACAACACACAGTGTTTAATTCCTTACTCCAGCAGTAATAAACAGTCTTCACTGAGAAAAAGGGTTCGTTGTTCTGTTATTTTAAGGTTAGAGTATTTTGGGGGGTGGTGTGTTTCTGATGCCTTGAATTTAATTTAATCCAATCAGCTCAAGGAAATTCAGCTCCTCTGAGATGTCCGAGTCGACAGCGTTCCAAGCTTAGCTTAATACCTAGCCTACTGAACGCTTGAGAAGGTAAAGCTCACCGTCACAGAAATCTTCAACAATCACATTTTTACACTTTCCCTCAATGTGAAACTCTACTATCCTTTTGCAGACTTTATAATTTTTTACCGGTAGCTTAAATCAATCTGAATATCCTCCGAGCTGGGATTAGCAGTGTAAATGGAAGCTTATCATAACGGATTTGTTTACGGGACTCTGACTCGTGACTCTGCTGATTTGTGTACTCACCGAAACGCCACGGCTTATGATCTCAGCCAAGGATATCTGGGCTGATTTCGATCTCGCTTAAAAGCCTGAAATAGAGGTTTGTGTTTATAATCTGCAGCACTAAGCCCCGCACTGAGCTCATGACTGAAATGAGAGCCGAGGATCCATGCTTCCCTTTTCCTGTTTCTGTGAATGTACCGGAGGAACGGAAGACTGACACAGATCTCCATCTGAGATTTGACAGCGTAGGCCTTTGATGGAAAGTTTTCAGAGCTTCCTCGGCGTAATCTCCATTGTAGCGCCGTGTTTTGAGCTCGGTTGACAGGTAAATGACACACTGAGCATTAAAAGCCACCACCAAGGAAGAATGCCGCTTCTTTTCAGGCGGCATGGAGGACATTTTCGAGGAATTTCTCTGGCACATGTAGGATGTGGGTGCAGTTCCATATTTAAAGAGAATCAACACTCATATAAAGCTGTCTCAATTCACTCCGACACTAAAACGTTTATGATGAAGAGTAAGCAGTACAACACTGCGTGCTGCTGTTATAGGAAAAAAATCATCAACAGCGTGATGTGATGAAGCAGAGTCACTGTTACCACCCCAAAGCTGATTATTTTCCTACAACAGCACATCACAAGGTGTTTTATTCCTCTTATACCGCAGCAATTTGCCAACAATTACAATTTTTAAGAAATAAAGTCTGAATCATACTTTTTATCAGTTTATAGCTGCATTCAATGTCGTGATAAACTCCTCTGTCCTGAAGATGTCAGAAATCTTAAAGAGCTTTACCTCTGACTGTTACAACGCGCTGACACTAGAGACTCCTCCCATTAACGTTAAATAAACGTCTCCTCACAGACAACGTCACCATACACACATTTTTTAATTGGTTTATGTGGAGCATCCGCCATACATGAGCTGTGAATGAGCTGTTGCTATAGAAACGATAACGTATTAGAACGAGTGCATTAATATAAACCTGCGCTACTGTCAGAGCTGCTGTTATAGAAAACTAATCCACACCTTCTGACCAATCAGAGTCCAGAATTCAACAGTGCGGTGATAATAAATTAAAAGAAATAATAATAACTGGCAAATTGCTGTGTTATAAGAGAAATGAAACACTTAGGGATGTGCTGTTATAGGAAAATAATCAACTTTGGTGTGATATCTGTGAAACCGCTTCACCACAGCATCCCGTCATTGATTATTTTCCTATTACAGCATGACGCAGAGTGTTCTATTCCTTACATATACGTTTGTTTATAGGATTTTTATTAAAACCTCCACAAACCTCTGAAAATGAAGGGTTCATATTTGACACGTCACATCACCACCGTTATGTCGCTCTGACAAAGTCAGTTGTTGTGTTTTAACGTACAGTAAATCAGCCCGGGAAGTGTCATAACAAAAACATCAACTTGACATCAAAACGGAGACACTGTCTCTGTCTGACAGCTGGCGTGTGTTGGGAAAAACTCAGAGAAAATATTTATGTTTCACTTTCTGGAATTCCTTGGAATTTTGTGTGATATCGGGGTTGTGCATATCACGACATTAAAAATCCGTCGTGGGTTAAATAAATAAATTGGTGCTGTCAGAAGATCTGATCGAGTCCTTTCCAGCGTTATTTTGCCACAGAGAGCATCATCACAGCGTGCTAGCTGAGTAGTAAGCTAGCTAAGTGCGTCCTGATGATAGTTGATGCTTTACTTCCTAGAAGTAAGTGAAATATTTTTCACTGTTCCATCACCAATCAATAGGCAGGAGACATCTCTTCTGATGGAGCTCCACCAGCAGAACGATGGAGTGGCGCGACACGTAGCCATGGCAAACTGGAGAGTGAAAGCGAGAGAACAGATTGCTCTGCATCACAGGAAATTGCCATATCTCACACAGCCTCTAATATCTCTCTCCTGACCAGTATTTTCTCTCATGGCCGACAGGCTCGGGTGCACAGCGGGGCACTTTTTTTTTTTTATCACTTATTTAGAACACTGGTGGATGCAGAGAGTCAGGAAGCCTTAGGCACCTACTGGTGCTCCTCTAGAGCTTTGCTCCGTCTCATCTCAGCAGAAATCTTGGCTTGCTTATCTCCGCCACGAGGCTTTGCTTCAAGTCGGATGACCTTAGCAGAAATGAGAGGTGTAATTAGTTCTGATTACCCACTAATTACCAGACCGAAGGCCTCACAATGGAACGCGACCAATCATCAACTCCTTTGCGGATCTCCGACTCAGAATTGAAGAGGTGCCACGGTAAATTCCCAAGAAGCCCAACGTGCCCATAAACTGCCAATCATCAGCAACCCCCAGCTGAGCCTCAGCGCCTACACACACAGTTTCAGAATCATCTGCAACATGGAGGATCCTCTGTGTCTTGGCATCTCTTGTCAAAAGAAGATCAGTAATTAACATCCATGCTCTTCTGATTAGCATGGCCCAGCCCTCGGTCCCAAACGCTTTAGAAGTAATTATCACCTATCGTGTCCAGACCTTCATTACAACAAACATTTCCTTGATTTTTTTTTTTTTCTTTGAAGAACTTCCTTGGCCAACCAACCACAGTGCAGGAGAGTTCTCGGGTCCTTCAGTAATGAGGAGTTTACCCTGCCTTCACAAGTGTTAATTTTTGACCTTAATGGTATATGTTGGTTGCTGTGGCTTGACTGGTAGCATCTACGGAGTGCAGTGCTAATTATATCAAGAAAATATATTCATTTATTCTTCTTCAGTAAGTGCTGTATCCTGTTCAGGCTTGTGGTAGGTCTGGAGTCTATCCCGGGAGCACTGCATGTGAGGTGGGAATATATCCTGGCTGGCATGAGCTCATTTACCCCTAGAGTCACCAATCCATCAACCAGCATGTTTTGGGATTTGGGAGGAAACCGGAGAACCCAGAGGAAAGCCATGTGACCTCAGGAAGAACGTGCGAATCTTCACACACACAGTAACCCAAGCTCAGGATCAAACCCTGGAGCTGTTAGGAGGAAACGCTAACCACTGAAGCTTATTCAAGCAAAACTAAAATAAGAATTAAACACTGACGCTGCTGCATTGCACCTCACTTTCATCAATGTGTTGCAGTCGTGCCACACTGAAATGCAATCACAGTGCTATAGTTTCTTATTCGCGCATTGTTCGTTCATTCCTACTGCACTGAACCTGCACCTTTTTGGAATATTTTTCCCCAAATAAATAATAATAAAATTTTAAAAAAACATTAATATGATGTATAAAAATATTTACAGGACCAAAGAGTTAACAAATGTAATAGCACCGAACAATTTCAATCACTTTAAATTCTTTAAAAAAAAATGTTTTTTTTTTTTTTTTTTTACCGAAGAGATCAAGTGAAATAAGAGCAGCACAATAAAGGTTTTGCTTTTCAGTGTGGCACGTTGCCCTAATGTCACAAATACAAAGCAGTATGGTCATATGTGCGTCTCACATCTACCTCCTGGTGTGATTGCTTGTCTATCTGGCATGGAATCTTCCCCATAGGTATGAAGCATAGTAGCTAGAGAAAACATTTTGAGTAAACAGCCTTACTTTTGCCTGGGATACGTTCGATTTTCTTTAAAAAAAAAATCGCAGATTTGCTAGATTTTTTAGATGATAAATTATTAGTACATATACAGTGTGTAGTGACTCAAGTCAGTAATTCAGTTTCATTACTAAAAACTATAACACTCTAACTCTTCATATATAAATATCCTAAATCTTGATTAAAGAAAATGGATTAGGGTGGGATTTAATTTCCCAAGCTCCGCCCACTTTATCAACAGTCACTCCATCCATGTCCCTGTAAATCTGTCACTGAGACATGAATGACATCATCAGTGTTAGAAATAGCTATAAAATGAATGTGTTTGAGCTAAAAAGTGTTTTGAGGGACACTTTTGAACAGGCTTATCACACACACACACACACACACACACACACACACACCACACACATGTACAGTACATATGACTCAAGGCTTCCTGACAAACTCCATAACACATGAATATAAAATGCTTTTTTCATCCAGAAAAACATTTAAAGAGGCTGTCACAGAGGAGCTGGCGAGGGAGCGATGAAGAAACGAAATAAATCATTTTTCATTGAAAAAGCAGAGAAGAGCTTTTGCCTCGTGGCTTTTTTTTTTCCGTGCTTTAGACGTGAGGTTACTCACCGCTGATGAGAAACACTCAGGGACTTTATTTGATCACTTTTTCATTTCCATTATTTGTTTAGCGTCCCGATGCCAACATTTATTCAAAGGTCGAAATGTAACACTGGAAATATACACACAACACCTGAAAATTATTTAGCGGTGTTTATTTTTAGTGTTGGACGACACGTGTGCTATGCTAAATGGGATTCTATGTTTTTATGGGGATGTTAGGGTTCACGGAGAGAATTCAGAGCCAAGTAAAGGATCTTTATAATTAACATGTGATTTATTTTGTAATGAAATTCTGCATCTCTTTTCTAAAGGGAGCGATGCAGCAGGGCTTTAGTGTTTTACTCGGTCCAGCTCTCTAACCTCCTCGAACAGATCAGCTTCCAAAGCTTTAACTTTCATGCTAATTCCACCGGCAACAGCATCGCACGCGTCATCTCGTACATCGCTACCAAGCCGAGCTGATTCTCCACATCTTGTAGTTGCATTGCATTCTGGGACTTTGAGTCCAGCGTTTGCTCCAACTTCTCCACTACCATGGAGAATCTATGCTGAATTTCTCATTGACGAGACATTAATAAAACATTGCTAAAGAGGTGCTAGTGAGAGAAAAAAAAAAAAAGATTTGGATGCTAGTTTTAAAAGCTAAACCCAGACCTGGTTCGGATTGCTGAAATGTTTTCTCCTATTTTAGATACCAGTGTATCTGCGCTAGCAATAACGATGTGAAGTCAGGCTAACACAAAAAAAACTGCTAACTTCTCACTGGAATAACAAAAATACACCAAGAATCGCTGAACACATCACAAATATTTCAATCGAAACACATTTCAGGCTGCTGCTGACTCAGCCACGGCATCTCGCTCTTCATTTAGGACTGAAAAAAAAGTTACACGACCCACAATGCACTGCTCCACTACCTCCTATGGCTCCATTTTGGCTTTCACTTTCCATCCGAACTCTGGATACTGAATGATTTATGGGCTGAAAGCAGGGCAATGCTGTCGTTTTTCATCACTCCATACATCCCTCTCGGCAAAGCAGACATTGTGTTGTGATATGGAATGTGAAGCAGCGATATTTTTAATGGTGCTGAGTAAATCCAGCGTGATTTATAGAGTCCCACAGGCCAAGGGCTGCTGATCATCAACCATGTGCACAGAACGACAAGAAAGACATGGAGAGATTGATGCAGTTATGAAATAAAAAAATAGACATGTTGTACAATAAAAGACGACTACATGCTGCGCTGCTGGAGTTACAAAAAAAAAAAAAGTTATCGCTGTCCTTGAGGACGTCTTTACATAAATCTACATAAATCTGTTTATGAACATTTTTTACAGGAAGGAAAAAAACTGTGAAAGTAGAAAAGTGCGGATAAGAGAAAGATAAAGAGATGTTTAATGAGTTACACGGAACGATGCGATCTCACGTGGAGTTTATATGGATGGAGTTAAACAAACTAATCAAATAAATACTAATAAATACTACTGCAGATAATAATAATAATAATAATAATAATAATAATACATTTATTGTTGCTGTTGCTGCTGCTATTGTTACTGTTTTTGTTGTTCTTACTGTTATTAGTAATTTGTTTCTGTTGTTTTATTATTATTAGTTGTAGTAGTTTTAGTAGAATATAGAGATACTATATTTTAACTTACTTTGTAAATGTATTGCAAATTTTTCCATATAAACTCAGAATATAATATTCAGAATATTTCCACTTTAACACATGCAGAAAAAATGTCACTGTGAAAATACTTCAGTCCCGAACCATCGTCAGCAGCACATCGTTATTCATATGTCACATAATTATAGCTCATAATGATAGAAAAAATACCATTCCATCGCCATTCTTTTGCATTTATTTCCACAATTGCTGCGTATTTTTCTCCCATGCTTAGAACGATGACTCACCTTCAAAGAACTAGGAATAAATCAAATAAATCATTATTACGTACGCCGTACGTACACATGCCAGTCGCAGCGTTTATTTATTATCCTTCTTGCTCAGTGAACGGGATGTTTCTAATATTTTCTCCCAGAAGCAGTCATTAAAGAGTGTTTGTGGGCCGAGCAAACGTGCTCGTTTCACCCTGACGCAAAATCAATATTTATTTCAAGCTTAAAATCTGTTTTGACTTCACTTTTAAATGTTATTCTCTCTTTTCTTTCCTTTCTGCTGCTGCGCTGGTCTCGGCAGGTAAGACGCTTTTAATATGGTCTCTATCTTCTCTGGATTTTCTTCAAAAAGGTGGATTTAAAAATTAGCAGTGATATATTTACTGGCTCTGAGAGAAAACGACAACGTTACCTACATAGGTTTTTTTTGTTGTTTTTTGCATGTGAGTAACAAATAACAAATTTTCTATTTGATTGTCCTTCCATGGTTCGACAAATTCACCATGTTGTTTAGGATAAAATATTGAAATCTCCCAAAGGCACAGTTTCAAGGGATTAAAAAAATCTTCATGCTATTAAAAATACCAGAAACTAGATACTAGAAATATCCCTCGCTAAAAGCTACCAAAGGTCAGAGGGCGTGTCAGATCGCATTATGATTGACAGCAGTGTCTCCCTGGCAACGTAAACAAGTGCTAGTGCTAGAAAAGCATGTTGGAATGACCGAGCTGAACTTCCACGGCACTTTTGTTTTCACACGAGTCACGTGTCATGACTGTCGCGTGGTGTGATGGCGTATTTTGTTCATATTTCTATGGAAAGCGCTAAAATCAGGGATTTAAAACACTACACTGATCAGCTGAGCAGTGGCTCTGCGGAGCCTGACGGAGGTGACATGGTGGTTATTTTTATAATTAAAAAATGACGATCCGATCTCGCTGATCTGATCTCGCTGAGCTTCGCCGGCGAAACCCGAAACGGTTAAACGGTTAATAACTTGCTCACTGCTGTGTGATAGAAGGCAGATAAAAGAGGATAGTAAAGCTAATCTGAATCTACGTTTATTAAACCAGACGCAAATTTGCGCTGCGTCTGCATGTTGACCTGAAACACGAAGCCGTTGACGGGACATGGTGGTTATTTTTATTAAGGAATGACGTGAATTAATATACTGAGGTCACGAGGTCACTCTCTCAGCGCACATCCTGGCTCAGAGTGCTTCTGCTATAGTTCAGGATTCAGTTTCTCCTCCTCTGTTAGCTCACTGATTCTTCTTACTTCCGTCAGGTTTCAGTGTCACCTGGGTCTTATTTTTAGCTAATCACGCCATTATATACAGTTATATACAATTATATAGAGTATAACGCGTTTGTGTTGTCAAAGCGAACGAAGTCATTGCGTTCTTTCTTATTCCTCATTTCATGTTTCTGTTACGTTCCTTTATTGTGTCCTGTTTTTGAGCACTTCGGTGGTTTGATTCCTGACTGAGTAAATATTTCACCACAAACTAAGTATGTCAGAACTACGAATTATTATGTTTCGAGCAAAGTGAATTGCGTAAATTGAGTCAAACTTAACCCTTAGGTCCCGTGATCGGATCACACGTGTACTGTCGAGACGCGTAGCCGTTCACACCTGGCATTACGAATGCGTCTCCAGAGAGCACTTGTGATCGGATTTCATCCATCATTTCCGCTGGAGGAAGGCTGTCACACACGTTTATTACATCAGACTTCTGCTGCGTTTATTTTCAGGCAGAAATGTCCTGCACGTCTTATCTCATGGATCTTTAAGGGCTATTTCAAACGCTTTGATCGCATGGTCCTCTAACGAAGAATTATAAATGAGTGAGAGGTGAGAGGATGAATGACGCTGTGAGAAGCAGTTGCGTTTGTCTCTGCTGTTCTAACGTCGTGTTTATCCATCAGCCCAGCAGCAGAGAGCTCTACCATTCAGCGCCACTTCTTGTTGCTGTCCACGTTCTTGTTCACACCGCTAACGCGATGTGGCTGAACGCGTCCCATCTCCCAATGTGGTGCGAGTGATCGGATCACAAAGCATCCTTGAGACGCATCTGACCCCGTTCACACGTGATCACACCGATCGCCCAGAAAACACGTTAATGCCAGGTGTGACTCTGTCTTACACTCCATGACAATCTTTTTTGTACTTTTTTCTTCTCCAGGAACACATTTAAAACTCATGTTTTATTGGAACTTTATTATTTATGTGTTGCCTGTGTACCTGGAACAGAACATACAGTATACGTTAAAAAAAAGAAAATTGTAGCACCTTTATGAAAAATTACTAAATTTATTTATTTATTTATTTATTTAAAGTTGATTTTGAGTCACTTTCAGAAAAGTCACCAAACTTCAGGCCAAAAATAAGGGTTTAATAAATGGCCTCCAGTTATTAATTTGGTGTGAACTGGTGAAAAAATGTACGTTATATATGTGTATATATATATATATATATATATATATATATATATACAAAGATCAGCCATAACATTATGACCACTGACAGGTGAAGTAAATAATATTGATTATCTCGTTAAAATAGCACCTGTCAAGATATATTAGGCAGCAAGTGCGACTGGGTCAGAGCATGTTTAAACAGCAGGTCTTGTGGGGTGTTCCCGGTGTGCAGTGGTACCTACCAAAAGTGGTCCAAGGAAGGACAACCGGTGAACTAGCGACAGGGTCATGGGCGCCCAAGGCTCACTGATGCGCGTGGGGAGTGAAGGCCCGTCTGGTCCGATCCCACAGAAGAGCTACTGTAGCACAAATTGCTGAAAAGTTAAAGCTGCTCTGATAGAAAGGAGTCAGAACACACAGTGCAGCGCAGCTTGCTGCATATGGGGCTGTGTAGCCACAGACCTGTCAGAGCACCCATGCTGACCCTGTCCACTGCCAAAAGTGGACAGGTGAGCATCAGAACTGGACCACGGCGCAATGGAAGAAGGTGGCCTGGTCCAATAAATCATGGTGTCTTTTACATCATGTGGACGGTGCGTGTGCGTCGCTTACCTGGGGAAGAGATGGCACCAGCCTGCACTATGGGAAGAAGACAAGCTGGCGGAGGCAGTGTGATGGTCTGGGTAATGTTCTGCTGGGAAACTTTGGGTCCTGGCCTTCATGCGGATGCTATTTTGACCCGTACCACCTACCTAAACATTGTTGCAGACCAGGTGCACCCCTTCATGGCAATGGTATTCCCTAATGGAAGTGACCTCTTTCGGCAGCATAACGCGCCCTGCCTCACTGCAAAAATTGTTCAGGAATGGTTCAAGGGACATGACAAAGAGTTCAAGGTGTTGACTTGGCCTCCAAATTCCTCAGATCTCAGTCCAATCGAACATCTGTGGGGTGTGCTGGCCATCAAGTCCGAGCCACGGAGGCCCCACCTCACAACTTACACGACTTAAAGCATCTGCTGTTAACGTCTTTGTGCCAGATACCACACACACCTTCAGGGATCTAGTGAAGTCCACGCCTCGACGGGTCAGAGCTGTTCTGGCAGCAAAAGGGGGACCGACACAATATTAGGCAGGTGGTCATAATATTATGGCTGATGGTGTGTGTATGTGTGTGTATATATATATACATTTGTGTAAGTGTAAGGTTTAAAACATGAAGTCTGTGATTTACAATTTTACCCGATTCTTTCAAAATAGACTTTACTGCTTATAGAAATGAATGCACAGAGCCTTCTGTGTGTGTGTGTGTGTGTGTGTGTGTATGTGTGTGTGTGTGTGTGTGTTCAGTGTTATACTGTGATGATGATGGCATTTCAACTTCCTCAGCCTTCGTGAAAAGGCATCTGTCCTTCGCCCTTTCTCTCTCTCCTTGCTTTTTTTTCCCCTCTCCTCCTTTCCTGGTAGCGTCAGTACACAGAGTCAGGTCTGGGCTCTCAGTTGCCATGGAAACCGGCCCGTCCTCACACTGCAGTGGCCAGTGGAGCTCGCAAAGGCAATACACATAGCATGGAGAGATTAATAAATCAACTCAGAGAGAGAGAGACAGAGAGAGAGAGAGAGAGAGAGAGACAGACAGACAGAGAGACAGACAGAGAGACAGACAGAGAGAGAGATGGATTGAGGGAGATGGTGATGGACAGAGCCAAAGAAAGCTAGAGATGGAGAGAGTGTTAGGGAGAGAGAGATGGATAAAGAAAGGGATAGAGGTGGAGGGAGAGATGGAAAGAGAGAAAGAGAACTTAAACACTAAGAAAAAGGATGAGTGAAAATTTTGGACGTTAAAAGCAACACAGAGAAAGAAAGAGAGATGGAGAGAGAGAGAGAGACAGACAGAGAAAGAAAGACAGGAAAAAAGAAAGAGAGGAACAGACATGAGAGATGGAGAGAGATCGGCATAGAGCGATGGAGAGTGACATGGATGAAGGGAGAGGGTGATAGAGAGAGAAAGAAGTATAGAGAGATGGAGGATGGGATAGAGAGAGAGAGAGAGAGAGAGAGAGAGAGTTGGGTATTTTAATTCTAACATCATCCAAAGAGTAAATTTTTGTTTGTTTGTTTGTTTGTTTGTTTTAACATATGCAAATTTATGCATATTTCATTAGGTGAGGCCTGTAAAATTTGGAAAAAATTCCAATTTCCAACAAAAGTATAAAAGTATCAGCAATCAACCCCAAAGACTGAGTGATTGTTTTAAAAATATAAATAATAACAATGAGAAGAAATTTTAAAAAATAACAAAAGTGGGCCTGAAGTGTTTGATCAAATGATTAAGTATAAGCATTCACATAAAATGAGAAACGGAGAAGAAAATTTAAAAAGATCCTTTAAAAAAAAAAGATGAGCAATTAAAATGAAAAGCAGCGTTAAAAGCCGTGTAACTCCACAACAGCAATGAGAGCGGGGAAAAAACAGCCTCGTCTCTCCGTCTCTCTGTCTCTCAGCGTGTCCTCTCCAGAGGAAGCGAGCTCACGACTGACAACATAATCAAATTGTTCCTCGAGCGCAAATTAATGAGTGAATTAGTGAAGGCATGCGAGTGACAACGGAGAGCGTGAGGAATGAACCGAGGGTCAGAGTCAGCCGCCGCCTCAGCCACGCTAAAAATATTCAACTGGAAGTGTGAACTTCAGAGATTAAACCGAGCGATAAGGATCAAATGAAATACTGAAAATGACGATAATAGAATGTGAGAGTTATTCGGTTTCAGTGTCGGCACTTAATTGTTTATTTATCACACAGGCGCCGACTATCAGCGTAAGTTTTTTAGAAGTTCACTTCGCAATTAAAGTGTAATTATGCCGTGATTTTAGTTGTGATAAATCAATTCCTAGTAACGTACAAACATATCTGAGGGAATCTTGATGTTCCTGACAGCTCTTTGCCATTTCCCCAAAAATCACATTTATATACGCCATGTGCAAGCTAGCTAAATAGCCAGCCTTATTTGTTAGCTAGCACACACTTGGCATTCTTACTTGTTGCCGAGCAACAACGTCGTTTACGGCTTTGACTGCTAATATGGCAGGTCTTTACTCGTTTTGCCTTTCAGTATCAAAAAAACGAGTTCAAACACACCCAAAGGTTTTCTTTTATTTTAGAACTTTGATTTATGACGGTTGTCATGGTTACTTTTTTATGAAATTCACTGGTTCTGCTTGAATGAATCAACAAAACAAGAATCCTGAATTACTGCTTTATTTCATTAATAATAACAAGAAGAAGAAGAAAGTCGCTGATTTCACCGTATATCATATCAGTTGTAGAGTGAAAACCAAAGCTACAGTTTAGAAACTAACATGTTGTGCGGTTTATCTTTTGATTCCCATATAACTAATATTGTTTCATCTAAGGTTTGTCTTGTTAAAAAAGAAATAAATAAATAAATAAATGAATAAACACTATGACAGCCCTCCATGACACTGAGCGACCGGTACCTGCTTTTATAACCTCTGGATTGGACGACTGTAGCATGTTACCTGCTAACCTGGTGCCAATACTTTACGTTTCATGCTAACACGGAGGAATCCAGAGGTCAAAATAAGGAGATATGACGTCTTGAAATCATGAGTTATTAAGTCGAAATAACGAGATAATATCTTAGAATAGCAAGGTATTAAGTCAAAATAACAAGATAATATCTAGAAATAACAATTAATTAAGTAAAATGAATAAGATGTTATATTTAAATAACATGTTAAATCAAAGTAAAGAGATAATGTCTCGAAGTAACGAGTTATAAAGTCGAAAAAATGAGTTTATAAATCAAAATAAGGAGATAACATTTTGAAATAATGAGTCGTTAATTCAAAGCAACGAGCTTAAAGTCGGAATTATGAGATAATATCTAAATAACTGATTAGTAAGCTGAAATAATGTTAGTGACAAAATAAGTTACTAAGTCAAATGAGAATATTTTGAAAAGTTAATATCCGATCCACGGTTTGTTGCTGACTCCAGACGAGCACGCCCCCTGCTCCAGGCCGACTCACGACGAAGGACCTGCACTGCACTGACCGTATTTTTGTAAAATTCACTGTGTAATATTCCACCATGGAGTTTACCCAGCGTCCTCTGGGGGGGAGGAGGAGGAGCTTTAAATACTCAGCGTGAAAAGAGAGAAGCATGATGGGAGAACAGGTGAGAAATAACAGAAAGGTGTAAAAGAGGTGGGTAGTGCTGTGTGAACTACAGGAGATGAGGAGAGAGAGAGAGAGAGAGAGAGAGAGAGAGAGAGCAGACATTATATGATGAGAAATAAAAAAAAAACACACACAAGAACTTATGCTAATAAATGTGTGAGCAGTTCCATCACTGAAACTCCTCCGAGAGTAACGTTTCTTTTTCTCCGAACGTGTGCAGGCGTTTCTCTTGCGTGGCTCACGCGCGCTTCCTCTTCACTTCCTGTCTCCTCAAGCGTAAAATTTCATGAGCCAAACAGGTGAACCATTTTACGCTACGACGAAAATGCGTCCCTTTGTTCTAGTTTTTGTTCATTTTCCGGCGGCAGCGTCCTTCCAGGTTGGAGCCTCGGAGCAGGTTGCGGAGGTGTGAAGGCCACTTCCACTTTTCTGTCTCAACACCTCTGATTGCTCATCATCATGGTCCTGAGAGAGAGAGCACAGCAAACAGGAGGAGAGCGCAGAACCCCGGAGAGGTGGAACCTCCTGTTAGGAGAACCGCTGATCTATCCCACAGGCAGTGAAAGCAGGAACAGATGAAGGTGGCAGAAAGAAATTAATCTATCTATCTATCTATCTATCTATCTATCTATCTATCTATCTATCTATCTGTCTGTATATCTATCTATGTATATATCTTTCTATCTGTATATCTGTCTATCTAAGGTAATCTGGCGAATAAATATTGTATGTATTTATTTATGTATTTATTTGTTTGTTTGTTTTGTTTGTTTGTTTGTTTTTGTTTGTATTATCTGTATGTTTGTTAAAATGATAGTTTGTTTATGTCGACTATAAATTTCTATTCATGCCACATTTATGACTCACATCTTGATCGCATCTTGAAGGTTTTGACTCAGATATCTCACTACTGTAATATGTTAATGGGCGGGGTGAGACACGAGGGGGCGGAGTCATCGAAAGAGGTGTAGTCTGAAAGGGGTGGAGCTAAACCAAAAGTTACTTAATTTATCTTAATATGAATTTTTTTTACATCTGAGATCAGTTTGGTCAGGTCAGCATCCATGTCAGGTCACCTTTAGGTTACACCATGCTATAGTACGTAGTGCGCGCACGTGTGTGTGTGTGTGTGTGTGTGTGTGTGTGTGTGTGTGTGTGTGTGTGTGTCTTTATGGCGTTGAATGAAATGGACATCCTTTACAGGCTCGCTTTTCACTCTCGCTCTGAGCGATGAGAGGAATCTGTAGGCGGTGAGATTAAAGATCAGCTCATCTAAATGTATCTGAGCATTGTGGAGAAAACACACACACACTCGCGCACACACACACGCGCACACACACGCACATGCTAATTCACATCAGTGCAGATATAAAATCATGCTGATATGAGGAAAATATAATGTATTCTTTAATGTCTTCATTCGAAGGCATTTATGGCCTCGAGCTATCTCGTCTTATCACTTCATGACATTCTGCTCCAGTATATCTATAAGTACGCTAATGTTCACTTATCTTAACGTTTTTGTCACGATTTAATTTAATTTATGCACACACTTGCCGGGAGATAAAATGAAAATGAGGTGAAATGTACTGATAATCCTCCCACGTGTCAGAGTAATCGTCAAACCGCTAGCCTCCTGAGCGCTGAAGAAGCACTGACGGATGTTTCCACTTTCGCATTCCTTAAATACGGAGTAAAACACATCATGTCATGCTGGTATAGTAAAATAATCAACGACAGGGCGGTAATATGTAGCAGAGTCTCTGTTACTACCCTAACGTTGATTCTTTACTATAACATCACATTACAACAAAGTGTTTTATTCCTCTTTTACCACAGCAAAATGTCGGCGATCAAACGTTTTCATTTATTAAACAATGACGTTCGATATTTTTTATCCATTTACTGTTACAACAAGAAAGTTAAACAGATTGTCCTGTTACCAAGAAACCATAAACTCCTCTGTCCTGAAAAGTTACAGCTTTACCTCTGACTGTTGCAAAGCCCTGACACTGGAGACTCCTTCCCTAAATGTTAAATAAATTACAGAAAACGTAATATAAACCTGTGAGCACCTTCTGACCAATCAGAATCCAGAATTCAACAGCGCTGTGGTGTAATATTAGGAAGTGCAGCGAAGCATCACGGATTCAAGACCGGAGGTTTTGGAACGTAACCGTCTGACATTTGAGGGACGTCGTCTCTGATTTTGTCACGGGCCGCTGTAGTAAATGTCATGTCGGAGAACATTTTTGTCCACACTCAGACCTTTCTTACTTCCTGCTTCCTGAACTCCAGCCTTACGAAGATGCAGGAGCTCAGGGTTGATGTCATGTGATGTCTTATTACAGCAGAGCAGCATCTCTGCTTATCCATCATATCCAGAGGTCATCCATCTCTCTCCTACACCCACACATTGTTCTATTACACTGCCAGAAATAAAGGTCCTGTACAGGTACATGTTCTTCCCGAAGGTACCACAGGTGGTAAACGTGTCCTCACAGGTACAGCAACGGTCCGTAAGGTCCGATTATTGGTCCAGTGCACTTTAAAGCTGCATAACATCCTCGAGGTCCAGCTTAGTACACTGATGATGAATTCTGGGTTCTGATTAGTCAGAAGGTGTTGGTTAACAGCTCATTCACAGGGACTTGTACGGCAGACGCTCCACATAACGGAGAAAATGATCGACTACGGAGTAACGTTAACTCCTCCCCATTGTTACTTGCTCTGAGGCCCAAATAACGGAGCTAAAAACCGTCAACTAACTTAATTTAAATCTGACAAGCTAATTAAGTGATTTAATACAGACTGTGTGAAATAAACAAGCTTGATGTCGCTACAGTCTCCTAATAACGTCTCTGGTGATGGAACGGTGTGTTTGCTTTCTTAACAAAGAGGCAGAAAATCTGTAGGATGTAGTGTTACATTTCAATGAAAATGGACTACGATCTCTAGCAAAAGTAGCAGTACTGTTTGTAAGAAGCATAGGAGTTAAGCAATAAAAATGGACCAATTTCTCTGTCCATTTATCTCCGCTTGTTCCTCGACAACATCGAGTGACTCTGACTCAGTGGAAGGACAGAACTCAACAAAACAAACGTTTATTAAATATGAGTTCACATGTCCTAAATTCTGAAACTGGAATTTAAAAAAAATGTCAGGGCTTGGGGTCGTAGAAAATTCATGTCCCTTTGAGGTCATTCGACCAAAAAGTTTGGGCGCCCCTACAATAGGAAGTAGAGGTTTTCTCGCTCTGGTTGTTGGGCAAGTGAAGAATCTGCTGAACCTGCTTGGCCAGCGGGTGTCTGGGAATGGAAAACTGCTTGATGGAGCTAGCGATTTGTCCACTCTTGCAGCCTTGGAGCCTTTTCCATTTCATATCCCAGCACAGAAAACATCTCCTACTGACTGATGGAGCATAGCATACTGCATACATTAAAGTACCTGAACTTCCACTGAAAATACCTCCAGCTCTGATTCCTTCTCTGGACAGCCTTGGTGTTAATGGACCGTTGTAGTTTATAATCCATAGGTACACGCAGAACCTTGTCTAAGGTAATAGAGCATGCAAAACACAAATTCAGGTACACTGAAAATGTAAAAACTCACTAGGAGAAGTAAAAATGGTGAAGAATCAAGAGAGTCAGGAACCGCCGAGGGTTTCACAGGCTGTCAGACTTGTATGACATTTGATGCGTAACATAAGCTGTAAATATTGTAGCCGCAATTCTCATCGAGATGTTGTGATGTAGTTTTCCTTGTGCCCTTCGGTAGAGCTCAATTCTACAGTGGTCAAATGTTGACATTGAGTAAACATCTAATGAGTGCACTAGGTGGGGTGTAAACAGCTGTTATTCTATTCCCTAGGTAGTGAGCACACACAGTGAAACGAAGGCCATTTGATTTGATTGTGATTTGTGAGTTAGTCCTTTTGTTTTCGTGGATCATGGGGAAGAAATCTGAACTCAAGCTGGAAATCAACTCCGCTGTGGATAAATAAATAAAACTGAGTCTGAAACATTGATCTGTATGATATATTTTTGCTTCCTTCAGCCTTCAGAAAAAAAATAAAACTTAAAAAATAAGACTTTTGTGCTGTGCTGTCTGGTAGAAATGTTGCTCCAGCCTGAGAAATGCTCATGACGATTCTGTGATTTTAGTCTCGCAGCCCGAAACTTCTAGCTTTTTGCCAAAGAATCCCCTTTTATGTTTTATCATTTCGCCAAGAAACCAATATGTCACCTGATTAGCCTGAATTCGTTTGTTATTCCCTTTTTCCGTGCTGCACGCTCTTACCCAGCCTTGTATACTGCACTCCTGATTGACAGTCCTAATCGTAGGAGTCGCGTCTCTACGGATTTGCATCAAGCTTCTGCTTAAACGTTTTTCAATTTGGTAATGAATGTTACGATGTTATTTCATTTACATCAACATCGGCCCTCTGCAGTTCCGCCTCCACTGAGTTGTGTATGTTACCATGGCATCGTACATCTTTGCCAACACTTCTTACTTAATTACACCCTTCGGTTGCGGAGGACACGGTGGCTGTTTGCTGCCGTATAAAGCATGCATTATTAACAGCCTGCTTGATTTCTGGACGCTCTTGCTGTTAATGACGGGTTTAGTCACACGACTGCAGTAAATATGGCGACACACTGACACCTTTACACCTTTACTAGGAACAAATTTCACAGCCTGGACTTCTGATTAAATCTAAAACGAGGTCAGTGACTGTGACCTGAGCTCCCAGAATAACACTATACTGCAAAACATCTTCCTAAACCCTGCTCGTTATTCCACATGCTATGTTTACTTAAAAAAAACAAAAAAATTATGTTCATCCTTTTACAAGGACCTTATTACAGTGTAAGAAACCAGCCCCAAACACACAAACCACTAAAAAAAAGTAGTTAGAAAGCACAAAATATGGAATAAAGTAAAAATAAAACACTGTGTGGCATGGCGTGATGAAGCAAAGTTACCGTTCCCACCTTAAAGTCGAGTGTTTATAAAATAAAGTGTTTTATTCCTCTTATACCACAGCAAATTGTCACGGATTACAACGATTTATGAAAGAATGACTCGTTATACTTTTTATCCGTTTAATGTTGTGGAACATCCTTGTAACACAGATAAATAATAAAGATAATAAAAAATAAATAATAAAATACACAGCTTGTCATGTTACCAAGAAAACCACAAAATAAAAAATCCCCGAAAATGTCAGAAAGATTAAAGTTACAGATTTATATCATTATGTTCTAACAGAAAGTTTTGTAAATAATGTGTTCCTTTAAACAACGCTTAAAATTCTCTAAAAGTTTTATCTATTTATTTTACATTTAAATTAGGTGTGTTATTGAAACAATGTATTTACAAGGATGAGTCAAATAATTTGTTTTCCTTGTTCAATGCAAATCAGTGTCACAAAAAAAAGTATCAGGTTCAAGGGAGCAGTAAAAGGGGCAGTCGATAACAATTTTTACTTTTGCAACTACAAATTTAATGTAATGTTGCACTTTTCGTTCACGTACCTGTGTATAATTCATTATAAGCTCCTGTAAATGTCCTGCTGTCACAAACGTCCTCTCAGCACATTGCTCATGTTTTGTTCTCCGTGTTCTTCTTTGTTTACTTCGTCACATGCATGTTGTTTCGGTTTGTCTTGTCTCCGCCCCGTCCCGTGTGCTCGGTGTTGAATCCTACTGTGCGCACCTGTTACGTGTCACGTTTAAGCTTGTGCATCCTAGTTCGAAGTCTCATCTGACTTTGTGCTTCTGTTCTCTTTTTGGTTATGGATTACCTGTGTGTTATTTCATCTCCCTGTGCTCTGACCCCTGCCTGGAATATAGACAGTGATTCATGGTGTGATTAAATGCTCCCATTTCAAATCACCAGTATTATCAAATTAACCACTTAGTGAAGTTAACTCAATAAAAACATGGCCATGAATCTGGGCATCGTTGTGTCTTAACACTGCGAGAAGTATGAGTCCAAGGCAGGAAAGTTTCTGTGTTTGTGAGAGTGATTTGGATTGTTTTTGGAGTGTGTGTGTGTGTGTGTGTGTGTGTGTGTGTATGTATGTATGATGGGTCAGCGGTTTTTAGCCTGCAGAAAGCCCCAGGTGATTTTCAGTCCCTGAGCTCCTGGTAAATAACACACGGCTATGGAAATGCAACCAACTTGTGATGATACGCAGGCCGTTATGGGGAAATAGTGTGTGTGTGTGTGTGTGTGTGTGTGCATTGACAAGCTCCCTTGTAAAAAAAATAAATAAATAAATAAGTTATACATATGTATATATATTTTACGCACAAGTAAAATGTCCCCAAATAGTTTTTGTGAGATTTTTCTTGATATATATCAATATATGAGCTTTAGGAAACCTATGATTGATTGATTGATTGATTGATTGATTGATAGATAGATAGATAGATAGATAGATAGATAGATAGATAGATAGATAGTCAATTATGTAAAAAATCAGATAAATACAATTTCAAAATAACAATAACCAAATAATAAAAATACAAACAGAAGAAAACTAAAATCCAGTCATCTGTAAAATATTGATTAAGAACTCAACCGAGAAAGCCAACTTTAATGTTGTTTAAAAAAAACATTTAATTATCGCTGCTTTTCAGTATTTTAAAAAGGAATCTTTGTTGCCCCAGGTGTATAAGGGAGTGTCTTGTAGCTCTGTTTCCCGATGCAGCACACACACACACACACACACACACACCTCACACAGCCAACCCTCCATTAATGAACTGCAGCCTGGCGTGGCGTCTCTCCTGGGCTTCAGCGAGCCAACGCTGAACACGTCACAATCTTGCTGCAACCCTCGGCGCTGCCACTGATCGATATCAAAATTAAAAATCAATAACAAATTAAAAACAAAATGGAGAGGAAAGGAGTCGGGGAAGAGGTGCAGGCGCCGTGACCGACTCTCAAATGGACCAGACTCGGGGTTTTGTTCACAACATTTCCTCGTACATGTCAGATTTAATGCTGCGCCGAGAGGACTCGGCGCTGGTCTTGTCAAGGTCTATCTGACGGGAGACACACACACACACACCTGAGGAGATTCTCTCTTTCCTCATGTAGGTGAGATTTGAACCTGAACGTTGTTCTGCGTTCAGTCTCGATAGAGCAAACACAGAGCTCTGACTCAGATTTTAGGAGAGCATAAATATTTAACAATAGTGGATCACAGACTGTTACATGGATTACTAGGCTCAGGGTCAAAGGTCATTTCTGAAGCGGTTTCTCACAGTAATGTAAGGGTTGAAGAAGCACACAAAGGGAAAAATGGCACAGCAAAAAGAGAGGGAGAGACAGAGAGAGAGAGAGAGAGAGAGAGAGTGAAAGATAAGCAGATGGCCTGAGGCTTTCATCATGGCATCTTCAATATACATCAAGTTACCAGTTTATTATTTCACTCTAACTAAGCAATAACTTAAATTTAATGTATTACTTAAACTGATCGTGTAGTAAACAGGTAATAAAAAGTTTTAAAAATCAAAACTCGTCCACATGTACGTGGGTGACTTCTCCTCTCTCCTGCACACACAGCCTGTCGTCCTGCAGGTCACGTGGTAACGCGATACGGTGACGTGGCTGTTTTCAACTCCATGCATGAACTAGGCTACGCTCAATACTTTAAAAAAGAGGTACAATTATTTACTATATATCAATTCTATGCTGCATTCAACTAGAGATCGTAACTCTTCATTCCACTCTTCTCAACCCCGAGTTCCAAGCTAGCCAGCGAACTAGTGACGTCTGATCCGTGGATCCATGATTCCTGTAGTTTCTTAGACACATCCTGCTTTAAAGCTTCTCCTGTTTGCTTGGCTTTAGGTTATGGATTTTCTTTTGTTTCTTCCTCTGTTCTGACCACAACAGTGATATCTGGAAGCCCCTAATAAGCACCACGCTGTCCATAATTACAGCACATTATTGCTCCGATTTCAGAAGGAAAAATAAAATTCCACATGAAAACCCAAACACGAGTTGCAAACGCTCAGACGAGCACTCCAGCCCAGGAGGTGGCGCTAGTACGGCAATTTCTGACCGGAAATTAATCGGTTACGTTGGAAAATCAGTAACTGCAGACGAAGAAAGCAAGAAACACAATGAATCTATGAACAAGGAAGAAAGCAGTGAATGAATGAATGAATGAACTCTTACCTAGGATCATTTAAAAATAGATTCTTTGTGAATAAAGGAGCAAATCGCATTACAAATGTGTAGGGATTCAAACGAGCAGGAAAGATTTGGTTGGATGTTTTTGGCATTTGATACAAAAGAAGTCGCCACTCCTACAAACCCTGACCTGATATTATCTCTATGACATGATGCTAATCGTAACCGATTTTTTTTTCCCTCTGACTGATAAAGCTGAGAGGAAACCACTCATACCTTCAACACACACACACACACACACACTACCGTGTCAGTGTCAGAACTGAGCCTGAATCACCACCCAAGTTGTTCTTCTCCATTTATATATATCTCATTGAAGGCCCA
>CM040981.1:1388827-1398827 GCA_022985145.1 Pangasius djambal | reverse complement strand
AGAAAGCATAGCCTAGTGTGTTTCTGTGCTGTTATCCTATCATATGTTTGGTCTGTATACATCGAGTTACAATCTTTTACATACAATCTTGTACTGTATGTTCATACAAGCGTCATGGCAGCCTGGGAGTCTCAGACACAGGGCTGTCAATCATCTTAGGCCACGCCCACTCCCCAGTTCTTAAGTGGGTCAGTGAGTTCAGCTGGTATTTGAGCACTATTTTATCACGTTGCTTTGTTGTTGTTGTTGTTGTCGTTGTCGTTGTTGTTGTTGTTTCAAACATTGCAGAAAGTGTAAGACAATGTTTTTAACATTTTACTCTTTACTTCCTGTAACTAACTCTGCCCCGCCCTGACTCCACCCTGACTCCGTTCACACCTTGTGTGAATTCATCCAAATCTGCAAGTCTGCGTCCATTTCGAAGTGAATCCAAAATTCACGGAAGCAGTTTTCTTTAAATCACATGAATGATGGATGTTGTGGAATTTAGAAGCGTTATGGCTTGGGGTTTGCAACACGTCTTGCTGTAGTTTGATGAATGAAACTACCTCAAGGCCTAAAAATAAACAAAAAAAACAGACAAGAGATGGAAAAATTGACCCATGTGAGTAAATGGCACAAAGACAGGCAGTGACAGGTGAGTACGAGTGTGTGTGTGTGTGTGTGTGTGTGTGTGTGTGTGTGTGTGTGTGTGTGTGTATGTCAAATCGCCGTATCACTCTACCAACCCCAATCATCAGAGGGATCAACTTTACTCCTCAAGTCCTGGAGCTTTCACACAATTTCCAGCTAGAGCTCTCGGCGCCTCTCTGGTTGTCAAGGTTTTTTTTTTTTTTGATAAATAAGGGTTATTACCTTCCAAAAATTTTTTTTTATTTGATTCCTACTGAAGGGTTTTGTTTTGTTTTTTTTCATGTGTAGTATATATAACAAGTCGGTCTTTCTTCATTTATGATACATGAATCTGGCGATTATTTGCAGGTTATTTTCCCCCACATATATCGTGAATTTCAAAATATGTTCCTTATCACATGTTTATCTCTGCTCTCTGCTTTCTGCTCTCTGCCGTTATTAGCTCTCAGTGATTTACAGCCCGGGTCTCAGGGGTCCAGTGTAATAGTGTTTACTCCAATACTTTCCCATTGTATCCAGTGAAGACCTGATTGAACCCTGTGGACCTATTAGGGCCTGTAATTAGGAGAGGAGCCGAGTCTAACCCCAGGGGGTTCATTACACCCCGGCTAACTAACCGACCTGCCCTACTGCACTCAACCAGCCAACCGACAGAGCTCCCGATTACACACCCTTACCACAAGAACACACACACACACACACACCAGAGGGCTAATGTAAAGCCTCGCTGCGTTCTGTAGAGATGAAGGTCAGGTGGTCACTTGTTTGGAGGAAGGGTGTGAACATGAGCTCGGTGTAAGCGGTGATGGAGGACCTCCGTTAGAACACCCATGAGAGATTTATACGGAAGGATGGAGCCCAAAACACTTCTGCAACGGAGTAACTCAAGCTTAGAGACACACAGATCACAATTCTCTGTTTTTCATTCATTCTGGTAAAGTAGTCTCCCTGTTTACGTCTGTTTACGTCTGTTTACTCTTTTACGTCTGCTTATGTCTGCTTTTCATCTTCACACCTTCTACGGGAACTTTTTAAAAGGGCACAAAAACAAAACAATGACTCATATGATGCCAGAACTGAGGTTGAGTCATCTTTTTTTGTTTAATTAGAAATCTTAAGAGCTCTATCTCGCTCTTTTGTCTCTCTTGTCAGCTTTTTTGGTGGCGGTGTTAAAATGAGCAGATGTCACACCATTTTCCTGTGAGAAACACTTTCCCGAAAGTGCCGTGAAAGTTTGTCATAGACAGTAAACAAGCGTGAGTAAGCAATCCATCTGACACTTAATGGATTTGCGTTTAGTGGGTTTGTTCTTTTTTATCATGAGTGGATTAAATATATACTGTTGTGTATCATAGTTTCCTTAAAATATACTTTATTCCTTTATAGTATATGTGTAATAGTGCTGTACTTACTAAATTGGAACTGAAGTGTACGTGTAGTTAAATGTATTACACCACTTATTAACTTCAAGTACACTTTACACTCGATGCTGAAGAATACTTTGAGGGAAAAAATTAGTCACAATATCGAGATAGTTTTCAGCTTATTCTTACAAAAACAACCAGTCTGGGAGAATATGGGGAAAATGGGTTGTAAATTTTAAAAGTGCTTATTAAAAATATATCTTTAGCCACTTTTTTTTTTTTTAATTATATACTAAAGTTGGATGTCTGATCTCGATTGGTAGAGTATATTATTCACTTTTTAGGTGTATAAAAAGAGAAGCCTCTTTTGGGTACATTGAGTAAAACTGCAGTCCTGTAACTTGGGAAAAACAATCTGAAGCATAAATCTATAATACACAACTGCGCTAATCCACTCAGTGATTTAAAATATCCGAAAAGAGACTGTGATGTCACAAGGATAGGAGATGTTCTGTCTTGCGTGTACCTGTTTCAGCCCAGGCATGCTATCCATTAGGTTCTTTGGCAAGCCAGTAAACAAATTACAAGTTAAGATATTCAATACAATAAACTTCTTAGCATGGCACAGACTGATGGAAGCTACTACAAGGCCAAGCATGCAGTGTTCCTCAAATGATGCTTGAGTAATTCATAATCAAACTAGTACATCTAAGAGTAAACTAGGTTACACCTAGTTAGCACCTAGTGGACTTCATTTCAAGTACACAAAATAATGTATCCTTATAGCTGAAAGTTTTCAGGTGATTTCACCAAGAAGTTCTAGTATAAACTAGCATGTTTAGCCTGTCGAATTATATTAGAAATGAATAGATAATAGATGTGACAAATGGATGCACAGTGTTCACAAGAGAAAATAACCATAACTGTCAATAACTAGTGCCATAAAATGTCTGAATCATACCAAAATAACATTCTTTCATGTTATCTTTTTAGCCTTAGCTATAGCCTAGCTATATCATATATATATATCATTTATATTTTTTAAATTCCGATGAGAAATTGTAGTAGATAGAGCACATACATCTTCTAAAGCTAACTAGCTGAACACAAATTAACTAATGATTTAATAAGTGAAAATCGGCTGTTTGATTTACGTTATGTACTCTGCTTCGTACTAATGGTGTTGGCAGATTAGATTAGCAAAATAAGCTAACTGTACTTGCTATGTTCACTCAAGAGAGGCACCAGTGAGCCATGCTACTTTGTTCCAAGCTTCATTTTACTTGGTAATGTCTCTATATACATTTAAAAAGAGGTCGTGTATGGCAGGATAAAGATGAAACCATATGGTTATGAGTTTTTCTTCCCTTTTCGTGGGAACTAATTGCAGGTAGGAACTAAAGTTGTGAGTGAGGAACTGAAGAAACATTGGACCACAAGCTGCGTAGGATCGCTCAGCATAGGATTGATATCATTCGAGCCAAATGTTTCAATTTGTTGCTTTATCTAATTTGCACAGAATTTAGAAAATCTAAATTTAAATGTCGCTTGTTGCAATGTCACTTTGTCACTTGCTGCTATCACTGAAATTTTAGCTCAGTGTCATGGACTTACATACAAAATAAACTGCCACTATTAACTATGTGAACTTTAGCTGAGACTCTGATAGCAGGAACGAGGCTCTGAGAACTTCCTATGCTTCTGATGTATACTTTTTTGTGTCTCAAGCTTCGTGGTTGCTAATAAAACCACAGCACGCTGTTGAACACCGACCACCGAGTGCGGAGGTGCAGGGTGAGAAGAACACGATTCATCTTGTCTGGAAGGTGAAGCTTTATTAGGAGCGATGAGAGAGCTCCAGGTTTTCCCGCTCAGTCTGTCTGTAATTGCTTTCAGTTGCACTCTGAGAATTTCATGTTGAGTTGAGCTTCTGTGTGAGTGACTGCACTCCAGGAACCTGGGCTGCATGGAAAGCAGAGAAATCCCGCTGTTGCCTTTAAAACACCAGGTTCCTGAATGTACTGGAGGATAATGTTAGGTTTGCACAGAAGAAACAGGATGGAATTTCTTGTAGGTGGGAAGCACAGGGTTAAAGTCTCTCTGCAGTGGAACTAACAATAAAAAACTATGAGGTTTTAGTGTCCTAGAAAAGCATAATACTTATGCAGATAGAAATTAGGGTCTATTCCTAATTCCTAAACAGTTTTTATTGGGATTAGATATTTCCTCAAAGTCCCATAATACTCTAAAACTATTGATATTTTATTTCAGTTAATTGGGAAGGAGTTCAGCGTAAACGCAAGCTGGACTTG
Source organism: Pangasius djambal (assembly GCA_022985145.1). NCBI lineage: Eukaryota > Metazoa > Chordata > Actinopteri > Siluriformes > Pangasiidae > Pangasius > Pangasius djambal. The sequence continues at coordinate 1,394,518 of CM040981.1, read as the reverse complement.
AAATCCCAGAAAGACTGATGTAGATGATGAGATTGTGATGATGAGATCGATCACAATTCCTGAGAAATTACCAGGAGGGTCTGTTTAGAAATACATGAGTCCACGATTGGGGTGCCATTTAGCCCTTTAGCAACTCTGAAAAATACAGTAGATTTCTTAAATATTGAATCTAAAAAAGAAATGTTTTAAATCATTTCAGGTAATAATCTAATTTCTTGCAAGCTTTCTATGCTGCATTTTGCTCTTAAATGAGTAACAGGGCTGAAAGTAACAGGATTGAGCATTTGACATATAACATTCTTTTATCTTTACATACATTTTGGTAACACGAACGGCACAGTAATAATGGAATCGCCCAAGTACACTACCGAGAAAGATGCCCTGACCCTGTTGAGGTGAACTTTAACATAGTGAAGCAAAAGCCAATGGAAAAAAAACTAAAGATTTTGGAAATTGAAGAACTGTTGGTCATTTGTGAGGAGAATGAAATTCGATGCATAATTTTGCTTAAGTGCTTGAAATATGAATTTCTCAGACTTCACATCCTGACTTTTCGTGGCAAATGCGAATGTGTGCAATCCCAGCAAAATATTGTTTGAAGGTTACAAGTGTGAATAACACAAAGTCCTGGATTTTACGTGTAAAATAGACTTTTCCGTTCTACCACAGTCGAGTTTTGACCTGTGAACCGAGGTGGTAATGCAAAGGGCTGTCCATATTTTGAGTGATTTTTACATATACAAGGAAAATAACTTCTTCAAGTCAAATCTAACTGCCATTTTGGTTTCTTTGGTTTTTTTCGGAGCCATTGATGCCTGTGTTGCCTTATTTAATTTGATTACCAATGTTTATTCTTTTTTACAACAGTGACTGTATCTTTAATGGTCAGGTCAGTTAGGGTTAGGGAGCTTTCATGGTTGGTGAAGCTGGGCTGATGGGCTGCGAAACGTAAAAGGTCAAGAATCTTTGATTTAGCGCTTCAGTGAGCTCGAATCTGAAAGCAGAGAATCTTCAGCAAAGACCAAGTGTGAATTTTACATCCTTCAGTGCTGTGCATAAAATATTCTTTGTGTAGATATATTTAGATATTTTCACATTTCATCACTTCATCACTGGAATGTCTGTATGCATGATGGTTCATTAAGCATGTGCATTGACTAAATATTACTTTTGGCACTGTATTTCGTGTTGCGATATGCGATGTACCACCAGATGCCCTGCTGTTTGCAATCCTTTTCCCAGGCCTCCTAGTCCTCTAATACTCTTTTTGCTGAAATATTGGCTCACCCTTTTCATTCCTAACCAGAACTAAGTAGATTCTGAAAAAGTCAAACTCTCCCCAGACGAATTTCCTGGCTCTGAAAAGTCCAAGAGGCTTAACATGGGCACGGCATTGGGTGGAAGAAATGCCAGCGACACACACATTGTTACAGAGATACTGCAGTCATTACATGGCTATTAGAGTGTATTACAGCTGGCCTTGGATGTAAAGGAGACTTCCACTGTTTATCTGTGGTGGATGGGATCATTTCCAACCACCAGTCACTGTGCTGGAACCTCATACATGGAATAATAACAATGGAAAGATTGTTGGAAAAACGTCTCATATGGATGGGTATTACCGTAATACTTCTGAAAAACCATTCACAGGACTCTCTTTCTCTTTTTAACACATTATTGCCTATTGTTTCTCTCTTTCTTTCAATCTGTTCCTCTGAAATATCCATAATCTGGAGGGGAAGGAAAAAGAGGGCAGGACTGTGTAAAAAAAAAAAAAAAAAAAAAAAAAAAAAAAAAAAAAAAAAAAAAAAAAAAAAAAAAAAAAAAAAAAAAAAAAAAAAAAAAAAAAAAAAAAAAAAAAAAAAAAAAAAAAAAAAAAAAAACTAAAGCTGAATCCAAATGTGACACAATGAGCAATGTGATCTTTTAAGCTCCTCTCTTTTGTAATAAGATATCTCAACCGCATTAATAAGACCCTGAGAGCCCTGCCTTCTGTGATGTATGTCCAATTTACAATATAGGAAGAAAGAAGCAAGTTCACCTCCCTGCTTGAGTGGAGATATGTGTCAGAGCTAAGCGTGAGGTCAGCAGGGAGTCCTTCCCTCATTCGTTCCCTTCCAACGCTCTACTCATGAGAAGTGAGTGCTCTCTGCTCGTCCCAGATGTTCACAGGGAGATGTTTTGGCATGACTCTGGACCTGCAGCAACTCATTAAATTCCCTGTCGGAGCTTCATTTCTGAGGTTTGAAACGGTTCAGCGCTCTTCACCTGCTATGCATACGAGGCAGCACTAGGCTAGCGTAGAGCAGATTGTGGAGGTCTCTCTGTCTCTTTCACTCTCTAAGTGCGAGCCAAATGGTAGAAATGATGCCTCTGCTGAGTACTTTCAAGGGATATTGTTCATGGCAGCCATTATGTCTTTCCAAACTTTTCAAAGTGTTGAAAAGCAATTACTTCTAAAGAGATATAATTGAAGAAACTAAAGGAAACTGATGGACATTTTTCTCTCAGGATGCTTTGCAGTGGTTTGAGTGAATGAAAAAAAAAAAATCAGGCTATAGTAAATGGAAGATTTAGATTCCCAGGAAGATGGTGTTTGCTAGCAACACTGCGTGCTACCATGGAAATACTTTACAGCTGTACAAATCAAGGAACTGGACAGATTGAGTCCCTCCTGTCAGTAAAAAGACATCACTCACAGTAGGTTTGTATTCACACTGGCAGAGATTTTTGGTCTCGCCGTCTTTATGGTGGTAACTACAACAGATTCCTATGTTGAGTTTGCTTCCAGTTCTCTGGTCTAGCCTAACTAAGGCAATATGGTCACACAAACTACATACCTAACTACAGAACGTATGCCAAGCCACCCATACGGCAACATCCCTGCTGAATACTGGAATGAATTTCCATTGAATTTGTTTCTGCGTCTGTGAATGAATGACAGTTTACTAGCAACAGAATGAGTCAAAAACACTGCCAATCACTGATGTCTGTTTGTGACAAGAACCTCAAACCCACAGCTAGAAGCTCTGACTAGGATCAAATATCTGATGGAAACAGTAACAAAAACCGGATAATATTTACCAGTGACCCAAAAAAGAAGTGTACCAACATCCATCGCTCCCGTTGGTAGTCGCTAAATTGTTCCACTTCTCATTTGCGTAAAGTTAAACTGCACTTGATTGTTTCGCATCGCTCACCCACCAGCCGCTCCATATTCTGTCGCTGTAAATCACCAACCCATATTAAAAATTAAAGCTCATCGTATTGCTGCTGGCATAAACGCAGGGTAATGCCTCAACCAGCGCTGGTGAAATACACCTACAGTTTTTCCACTTCTGAATAACACACTGTTATTTGTGAAAATGGTGAAAACGCTTTTTAAGCTTCAATTTCAAACCTTCACCTGAGATTAAACCATGCGTGAGTAATTCATATAATAATTATTATTATATTTTTTTAAAAGGAAAAACTTGGCAAATCAAGCAGCAAAGGTAACCGAGAGAGGAAACGAGCCTGATGATGATTGATCCAGTTGCCAGTTCTGCTTCTTCACTTGATTAATTGTACATAATTGTGCACATCATTATGTGAATAAACTCATTATCTACAAACGGTGCTATTTTGATTATGCAGCTCAGTAAAAACTAGTTCACCAGTCTGGCTGGCACCTGATCGTCCTCCAAAGCTCTCATGTTAATGCGGTGAGAAAAAGTGAGTATGAAGAGATTTCTCACACTAGTTCATTTAGGAATTCGTATTATTTATGCCTCAAGGGTGCTACAGTTATTTCAGAAATGATTATAACTCCAAACCACTTAACCAACACAAGTGATAAAATGGTGGGACTTTTTAACCCTTCTGTCTTGCTGTCACAGTGTCCCAGGATGCAGGTGAGGTATTTATCATGGGCAATGCCAATGTTCATAACAGGCATCAGAGGACAGACAGACAGCATTAAACTAGGACAATCCATAATTCAGATTCAAATTTATTGTGAATAAGAGAAAACAGGAAACTGGGAATCAATGCCTGGATTTAATGACAGGTGCAAGATAAGACTTCGCAACAAGCCTGTGAAATCGGCAGATCGACAAACTAATCATAGTGAAACATGGAACAGCTGAACACATTAGGATAGTAAACCAGTGATAAAACAGGGGTGGAGAAAGGACTAAAACAGAAACAAAAGCACATGACACAATAAACAATAAGCATACAGAGTGAACTCAGAACAAAACAATGGAAAGAGAGGCAGAATTTTATGGAGCTTAGGAGCTGGAAAAACTATTTGAATATGGATTTTGTATATTTTATTTATTGTTAATTAGAATTAATACACATTTTTAAAACATGTTAAAACGTGTCTTTAAAAACGTCATTCAAAATTATGGGTTATGGTTTTGAGAATTTAGAAAATTACAATTCTAAGTAGAACTCTCAAAAACTCAAATCTTATAAGAATCTATATAATTTAGGTATCCGGGGTTTCCAGGGAAAAGTTCACTATGTTCGACAAATAAAAAAAAAACGTTCTTGTTTTTTTTTTTTTTTATGTTCTACTCAAACAGAGAGTTTTCTAAAGTGATGTTAAACACTCATTGCCCAGAAGCTGAGTTCAAACACTCTACTCTTCCCACTCCCTGGGAATCCTGAACGCTTCACTTTTGTCCTAATTTACATAAAAATCTGTATTTTTGAGATTTGAATTTGGGGTTATGTTTTTTTTTTTAGATACACCTCAAAACTGTAGCCAGTAATTTTAAATTATATGTTTTAAAACTTTGGGAAACATGTTCATGTATTAAATATAACACAGAAAGAAAACTATTTGATATGAAGTGTATACAATGGAACTATGTGCAATTCATTTTCAAATATTTTAAGCTCTGTGGAAACAAGGGGCTGTGACAAAGACCTTCTCTTTAGATTTTATATCAGTACAAGATCCCCAGTGTATTTTGTTTAGATCTAAATACATACAAATAGTCCTGATGGAAAGAGATTCCCAAAGAGTGTGGGATGCGATGCTGCTAATATTACGCTTTTGGATCTGCGCCACTGCTCTCTAGTGTCAGCGAAAATATCACTTGAATATAATATTTGATTACATGATTTTTTGCATTTCCTTACAGCGTTTGAGCCAAGCACATTAAAATTCATTTCAATAAATAAATTCATCATGGTAATGGTAGTAATAAAACTGTAAAACAGTATAATATAACTACTAAAAAAAAATTGAAGGAAAAAAAAAAACAGTGTTTGTCCCAAATCTAGTGAAAAATTTTAAATAGGTCATTTTCACCTGAACAGGATATTTGGGTTATTCTTCAAAGCACAAAGGGAATACTGTTCCTCAGACTTTATGGGACAAAATAGGTGTACAGAAACCATACAAACACGAGCCTCCTGGGTAATTCTGTCCAGTCTGCTCGTCATTATTTCCGTGTACACTGTACCAGTCGGGGTCCCATGCCAGGCAATTACACATTTCACACCAGCAGAACTTCCTGCTCTTGTTAACTCCCAGTGATGAGAGGTTTCAGTTTTAGACTGAGGAATGGCTGAGATAATGGATCCACAGTTCAGGGTACGGAGCAATGACAGACTGAGAGCAGTCCATCTTCTCCATAGGCCTTGTTCTTTAGATTTACACCGCCGTTCTGTTGAATTCTGGATTCTGATTGGTCA
>CM040981.1:1341492-1383464 GCA_022985145.1 Pangasius djambal | reverse complement strand
GTGTGTGTGTGTGTTTATATGCGTCTGCACACTTTTCCGTGCCACATTAACTTGATGAATTACATTAGCCGGAGCAGTCATGAGGAAAATAGTCTTGTGACTGTATCACTCCGAGTCGTGGCCTTAAGGAAGCTCGGAGACGTTCGGCACCTTCGCCTCACGTCGCACGGAAACACACACACGCTGCAGGAAACACACATCTCAGACTCGGAGTGTTTCTCAGTCCACATTTCACGACTGATCACAAAAACACCATTTTGATACAAAATTCAACCAACGAAATCAAGTTATATTTACAGTCAAGGAGGTTAGCCCCGCCCCTCAGCCTGACATCAGCCTCTCACGGCTTTACATGCTTCAGGGAATCAGGATGAGGGATTCAGATACAGATCAAACAGCTCCGACTGGCTCGTGATTGGTCAGAAGCTGCTGATTAATTTCCTATAACAGCAGCTCTGGCTGTAGCGCAGGTTTAGGTTTACGGTTTAGGTTTCTACAGTAACAGCTCACTCGTATTCGCACTCGTGTTCGGATTAATCATTAATGTGCCGAATGGAGTGTGTGTGTATGGAGATGGCTATGTAACAGTAATGGAAGGAGTCTCCAGTGTCAGCGCTTTGTCACAGTCAGAGGTGAAGCTGTAACTTTGAGTTTTCTGACATCTTCAGGACGGAGGAGTTTACGCTTCTTTGCGGTTTCTCGGTAACGTGACAAGCTGCGTTTATTTTATCTTTTTTGTCTTGTTAAGAGAAAAGAGAGTTTTTGGAGAGAATGGATATTTTTACTGCTATTATGTAAGTGACGACAAGAACTAAGTAGTTTTACAAACATTAAATGTAACTATAAATGGATAAAAAGTACAAAGAGTTGTTTAATGAATTTTAAAAAATGTATCGTAAATTTTTTTTAAAAATTGATCGTAAATTGCTGTGGTATACGAGAAAATAAAAAATACCGTCCTCTCGTAGAAAATAATTTATAGCAAATCTGAGTTGGTAACAGTAACTCTGCTCCATCACACCACTCCGGCACTGATTAATTCTCTAAAACAGCAGCACACACACCGTGTTTTACTCCTCACTGACTTTATGTTTCTCTCTCAGGCCTGCGATCCTCACTGCGGGGGTTTTAGAGTTTAATTCGGACACGTCTAATTATAAAATACGCCTGAGAGCTTCGACTAAGTTGCATTAGCGTTCCTTAAAGCTAAGTCACATAAATAAATGAGAGAGAGAGAGAGAGAGAGAGAGAGAGAGAGAGAAAGGAAGTGAAGAAGAGCAGAAGGAGGAGATCTCTTTGTGTCATCCTCCTGTCTCTCGGCGACCGGCTCTATCCTTCGCTCCAGCACTCATTAACATGGTCTCATTCCTCCCGACGAGTCCAGAGTGAAGTTTAAAATGGAATGAAATTGTTTTTGTACTTTTTACATCCTTTTACACCACAATAATTACCCACTACACTGCAGTTTATTTACTGGGTAAATATCTGCGAGTGAAAGGAGTGGAGACTGAATAACAAGCTAATTAATACCAGTTTAGCACCGAGAGCGAGTGTATAACACTTTATGCGCTCACTCTCTCTGTTAAACTGGCATTAATTAGATCGTCACACTCGACCATTTTAACATCGTACTTGTGCTGTGAAGTGTTTCAGGAAAAATGCTTAGATTAAATACTCATTTTCATTCATTACAAATTAAGAAAACTCAAAACGAATTAAAAAAAAAAAATCTGATCTGCCAGCTGGGTTGTGATTGGCCCATGTCTTTATCTTTCACAATTAAATTAAATTCAATTAAATTCAATTAAATTCAATTAAATTCAATTAAATTAAAAGAGAAGAGTTTTAAAATATTTTATTCTTTATTATTATTTGGCTATGTAGGAAGAAACCAGTTTTTGTAAACTAAAAACTATTATAAAAATTGTAAAATATTATTTAAAAATATAATATGTACTAAATAAATAAACAATAAGATACACAGACAGAGAGAGAGAGAGAGAGAGAGAGAGAGAGATATGCATAAATAAACAAATGCGTCAAAAACATATTTTTTTATTATTTGGCAGCGTAAGAAGAGAGAACTGTTTTTTAGCTCCAAAAATAAAAAATAAATAAATAAATAAATAAATAAAGAATGATGAATAAGTGCGTTGCACACACTGTGCATTTAAACCCACTAAACCCTGACTTTATTAAGCACTTAACCCTCGACCTGTACAATAAGAAAACAAAAGAGGAAGCGTGCTACAATTAGTGAACTTAAACCTCTAACTGCAGCTGCTGCTTCATCAGCGAGAAGCCGTGAAATCATTCTAGCCTGACTTCTCATTACGACTGGATTAAAAGCACGCCGTCGCTGCGAACACTGCAGGTTAATAGTGCACTCCTTCGCTGCTTTAACCTGCCAGTTAATTACATCTTTCCTTCGGGGTGGCGCCATTAGACGATATGAGGCTCATTAAAATAAAGCGATGATTTAATAATTTTCCCTCGTAATTAAGGTGATGAGAAAGTGGAGATAGCTTACTTTGCCTGCTAAATAAAGACGTCTTTACCTGCTCTGACAGGTGCGAGGGGCTTTTATACGGCTTCTGACGCCACAAAGTGCTCAAATTACATCTGTTCTGTGATAAAGGCTCGTTATTATCACCTATAGAGTCAGGAAATGAGCACTGCATGACAGCTGTGTAGAGAATACATGAGAATTTCGGTTTTTAGTTCGGTTTTAGTTCATTTTCAGTTTCGTTTCATTCGTTTTTACGTAGTTTACACTTACATCAAGTTTAAAACAAACTACCATTTACATATTGTATAATTTATTCATCCATACTGTAACATGAACGCTTACTGTAACTATAAACTGAATTGCAAAGTTTTTAGTTAGTTTGTAGTCAGTTTAAGATTCACCTAATGACATAAGTGTTCATAAGGCTACATGAGCCCTTTTTATCTAATGACAGTAAAGTTCATAAGACTACATAACATCTTCATAAACCTTCCCAGACATCTGACATGAACCTACATAAACAGATACGTCTGAGTCAAGTGACATGGACTCTGACATAGCAGATATAGCAGATTGAATTAGCTTTGGACACCGTGACAGTGAACATTGTACCTCAACATTTTACCTAATGACAGAGTTCATAAGGTTACACAGCACCTACACAAGCCATTCAGGACAACTGACATAAACCTACATAAACAGTTACAACTTAATGACATCGATTTCGACATAAACGTGTGTAATGTAACGGCTGAATCATGTGTGGATTCACGACAACAGATTTTCTACTTTAACACTTTAGCTAATGGAAGGGTTCATAAGGCTAAGTTCATATCACCTACATAAGCCCTTCAAAGGCAAGTGACATAAACCAATACAAACCAGTTATACTTACATCAAGTTTTTTCTTTTTTGACAAAATGTATTTTTTGGTTGTACATCCCATGGTTGACAACAGACTTTGTACTTTTAATGCTTTTGGTAATGGAAAGGTTCATAACGCTACATAACGTCTACATAAGCCCTTCTGCTGACATGGGTCTCCAGTGTCAGTGCTTTGTAACATTCAGAGATTAGGAGTTTATTCTGCCATTCGGGGAAAAAAGAGGCGTCTGTTCCAGTTTATTGTCCACGTGTCCATTCAGATACATGTTTATTATCACCTTTTTTCTGGGAGCACCGCAACCCAATAAACCTGTTTACTGCACCTTCCTTTGCTTATCTGCCTCCTCAATCCGCTGCACCTTTACACACATCAAATCTGCCTCATTTCTTTTTATGTGCTGGACGATAGCTCTGGTATTATGAGTTTGATTATGATTATCCGAGACCTTTTACTCGGCTATTCATTTACTGCTCGGTTAGCGGGATGCTAAAACCAGCGCCGTAACTTCCATATGTGTACACTCAATTGATTTTTATTACATTTAGCGTTATGATTTCAGTTTCAGTTGCTGGACGGCCACAGCTAAAGCCGTCCTGCTGATGTTCAACGAGTGACCACTCACGGAGCTCTTTGTTCTGTGCTGATTTATTTCCAGGTGATTAATCCCATCTCATTAGCGTGATTTTATTCCATCCGGTCGTGGCTGGATTGCTGAGTCGCTCTCAAAGCGACTTTTCTTAATTGCAGAGTAAACAAACCAGGTCCAGGAGTGTAAAAATCCTCCACATTGAAGTGCAGAGTGCCGCAGAGGCACATCACACAAAACCAGAGAACCTTGGTGTGGAGATACGGGTTTCTCCGATTTCACAGAACGGATTATGCTGCTTGATTGCACAGGGGCTGCGTTCGTTATCTAAAGCCCAACACTGGCTGAGCGAAAACGGCAGCGAGGTCTAGAAAGCGCGCTAAGCTCCGTTTTAATCTGAACCACAAAGCGTAGAACCCGGTCGGGTCAGGAACTCCGTGAGGTCCCGGGCATATGACGGATAAGCGTAACCTGCGTCGAGAGCTTTAGAGGTGTAGAGAGTTGACTGGCATTTCCGTGGGTTAACAGCACAAGAATGTGAGGAAAAAAGAAGTAAAAAGCGTCAGCCCTGGAGCTGGCATTTATGAGCACTGATGAAGTTCAGGTTCTGCGCTCCATTTCAGGCAGCACCACCTTTAATTTGTAGAATCTAAAATTTTTAATCGTCCAAGGTTCTCATGTACCTGCCTTGGTTTAAGGAGGATCAGCGAACAGGGTCAGGGATGAAAATGAGGTTGTATATCTTATTCACCATTTTTTTTTTTTTTAATAAATAAAACATTCTGTACTTTTTGCATGTGTTCTAAAAAAGAATTTGATGAGCATCCAAAGCGCTCCGCACTAAAACCTCTCACAGATGGCTACAATCAATACGCTCGCGAAATACCCGGCCATGCTCGTAACCAGGCAACTACAGTCCCTTAACCACTGCGCTCTGAATAACCATATTCACAGTTAAAGGTGAAACGAGGTCCGGTGCTATGAAGCAAAAAAAAAAAAACTTTGCTTTGAACCATCTGTGTGCTTGTTTTCAAGAACAAGGACACAAAACAAGAGATGGAATTATAACTGGTTGAAATACTTGGCAGAAGTTTTCATCTACATCAGATGAAGGTTATGAGTTGCAGCACAACAGGGAAGGGATTTGAGCTCATGACCTTCTGATCACTTTTAACCAATGAGCCGCCATTGATGTCGCACCATCTGGGGTATTCTCCCACTCGCTGTGTTTCCGTCAGCACACAGCAAGAGTGTGTGGTCTCCACTTCCACTTGAATTCTAACAAGAAGGCAACTTGACTCTGAATCGATTCTCCACAGAATGTTAAGGGGTTCCACCGGAGGGACAACCGAAGAACCTTTAATGATTTAAGCTGGTCCCTTTCCATGGATCAACAGGTGGTGTGTCAATACATTGAGGATCCATGTGTTGGAAGAACTGCGTGTTGGAGGAACTGTGTGTTGGAGGAACTGCGTGTTGGAGGAACTGTGTGTTGGAGGAACTGCGTGTTGGAAGAACTGCGTGTTGGAGGAACTGTGTGTTGGAGAACTGTGTGTTGGTGGAACTGTGTGTTGGAGGAACTGCGTGTTGGAAGAAAGGGATGAACGTGTGTTAGAGGAACTGTGTGTTGGAAGAACGTGTTAGAAGAACTGTGTGTTGGAGGAACTGTGTGTTAGAGGAACTGTGTGTTGGAGGAACTGTGTGTTGGAGGAACTATGTGTTGGAAGAATGTGTGTTAGAGGAACTGAGTGCTTGAAGAACGTGTTGGAGGAACTGCGTGTTGGAGGAACTGCGTGTTGGAGGAACTGTGTGTTGGAAGAACATGTGTTAGAGGAACTGCGTGTTAGAGGAACTGTGTGTTGGAGGAACTGTGTGTTGGAGGAACTGAGTGTTGGAGGAACCGTGTGTTGGAAGAATGTGTGTTAGAGGAACTGTGTGTTGGAAGAACTGTGTGTTGGAAGAACGTGTGTTAGAGGAACTGAGTGCTTGAAGAACATGTGTTAGAGGAACTGTGTGTTGGAAGAACGTGTGTTGGAGGAACTGTGTTGTGGAATAATGTTTGTTAGAGTAACTGTGTGTTGGAAAACTGTGTGTTGGAAGAACGAGAAGAACGTGTGTTAGAGGAACTGTGTGTTGGAGAACTGTGTGTTAGAGGAACTGTGTGTTGGAGAACTGTGTGTTGGTGGAACTGTGTGTTGGAAGAACGTGTGTTGGAGGAACTGTGTGTTGGAGAACTGTGTGTTAGAGGAACTGTGTGTTGGAGAACTGTGTGTTAGAGGAACTGTGTGTTGGAGAACTGTGTGTTAGAGGAACTGTGTGTTGGAGAACTGTGTGTTAGAGGAACTGTGTGTTGGAGAACTGTGTGTTAGGGGAACTGTGTGTTGGAAGAACTGTGTGTTGGAGGAACTGTGTGTTGGACAAACGTGTGTTAGAGGAACTGTGTGTTTGGAGAACTGTGTGTTAGTGAAACTGTGTGTTGGAGGAAATGCGTGTTGGAAGAACAGGAAGGACGTGTGTTAGAGGAACTGTGTGTTAGAGGAACTGTTTGTTGGAAGAACGTGTGTTAGAGGAACTGTGTGTTGGAAGAACGTGTGTTAGAGGAACTGTGTGTTGTTGGAACTGTGTGTTGGTGGAAGTGTGTGTTGTAGGAACTGTGTGTTGGAGAACTGTGTGTTGGAGAACTGTGTGTTGGTGGAACTGTGTGTTGGAGGAACTGCGTGTTGGAAGAAAGGGATGAACATGTGTTAGAGGAACTGTGTGTTGGAAGAACGTGTGTTAGAGGAACTGTGTGTTGGAGGAAATGCGTGTTGGAAGAACAGGAAGAACGTGTGTTAGAGGAACTGTGTGTTGGTGGAACTGTGTGTTGGAGAACTGTGTGTTAGAGGAACTGTTTGTTGGAGAACTGTGTGTTGGTGGAACTGTGTGTTGGTGGAACTGTGTGTTGGTGGAACTGTGTGTTGGAGAACTGTGTGTTAGAGGAACTGTGTGTTAGAGGAATAAATGAGCGACAGTCAATAACTGTACACTTACAGTGTCACCTGTATAGTATGTACATATGTATAACATGTATAAAATGGCCCATTGGTGTGTATATAAAGGAACCTGTGCTATATTTATGATTAGCAGATTGACTTTAGTGACTCATGTGATCATTAGACTCGCCACAGTGTCACGGCAGGAAGTTTTGTGAGAAAAAAAGAAGTGTTTTTTAAGCTTTATTGCTGATTACTCTATATTGCTGCATGGGCTTCCTTGAACCCAGATGACCTCACTCTCACTAGCATCACTAGCGTGGCAAGACAATCACGAAACCTCCTCAATCGTGAAATTTCTGTGATGTGCATTTTCTCCGCACATTGAGTCCAAGGAAAGAAAAAAAAGGCACCTCGAGCATGCTGGGCTGTTCACGTGACCCTCGAGGCTAAAGTACACAGCTCATCTGTAAAATACTGTACTGTAAAATAAAACGGCGATCTCTTATCTCGCCGTTTTATTGCCTTGTTTTTATTTTTATTTGCTCTTTTAATTCTGCAGTAAGAGGCGTGCACTATTAAATGGAGTGGAATGATAAATATTTATAGACTAGAGTGAAGCTGTGTGAGTGTGTCTGAGACAATAACGAGGATGATTCTGCTTGAGCATTATTGCACATTATCACTTTATATCTACAGATGAAAGGCTTCTCCTTCCACCCCCTACACTGTATATACGGATACGGATCTATTCTGAAGAAGACAAATTAAAAAACATCAAAACATTGCTCCTTCAGTGAGCGTTCACATTTTAAATGCTAAGTATAAACACAATTAGACTTTGTGATGATGTAAAGAATAAAGCACATCGTGTCATGCTGTTTTGGGAAAAGTTATTGTTACCATCCCGGAGTTGAATATTTTCCTATAGCAACAATTACAATTTGTTTTGAATGACATTTTTTTTTCTCTGTTTAATGTTGTGGAACATCCAAGAAACAATTTAGCTCCTGTTTTCATTCACATTATAGCAGCTATAAACAGTCTTTCCCTCATCAGCCTCTCTTTTTTTTCAATCTTGCATGACTGGCTCGTTCGCTAAGCGATCAGTCGTGAGGAAAATATCCTGCTAACTCAGACAAACCTAGCATTTGACTTGCTGGTTAGCTAATGTTTAATAAACTTTTTGGAATTAATGTTAAATCACGAAAACAAAACTTAACTAGCTAGCTAATTTACCAAGCTAGATTACAAAATATAACTAGCTAATTTACCATACTGAAAGTTACTTAGCAGACCTTAACTTACAGACCAGAACTTAACAGACTTCCTGAGCATTGATGGAGAATTTTAAAGGCCAACATTTCGTTTTCGCATGGAAGGCAAATGACACATCTCATCCTCTATGAATGGAGTTTTGCTGAAGTATTATTAGAGTATTATTTATCGGAATGGCTGTTAAGGGCGGCATTAGCAACGGTAGCAATGACGTTTGCCTTCAGCGCATTCAAAATTGTTATGACCCCGCCTTCAGCTTTTTCTGATTGGTCACCTGACCTCTGAAGACCTCATTCCCATAAATAAAACTCCAATGAGCGTACTTCGAAAGTCGTAATTAAAATATAAGGATTAAAATGTTTTTTCTCCTGCAAGGTTACTTGAATAAGAGTATGAGTATTCAGTTTTAATCTTCCAGATCTTAAAAAATAGTAAGTGCAATTACTTAAGCATTTTTCACTCGTGCTCATATTCCAAACTAAATACAGTTCGGGTTAAACAAGTTTAAATGTGTTTTTCCTTTCAAAATGAAGAGAAAACATCAAATTCCACTCATTCTAACAGGTGTTGCTTCCAGATGTGTATCAAACTTTGACCAAATCTGGAGTTTAGGATGAAAATATGCACTTAACTCTTGCCTGAGATCATTGCAGATAGCAACGGTTGCCAAGGAATGATTGGAGGGCGGGGCTTGAAACGATTCGATGAATTAAGGAAGTCAAATTTTACAACCTGTGCTTTCAATCTTAATATTGATATTAAAAGGAAAATAAAGGTTTGTGATCACTGTTTGTGCTCACACACACACACACACACACACACACACACACACACACACACACACGCACATAGAGTTCTCTCTCACAGCTTGTACATCACACTTTACACATTTTAGGAAAAAAACAAGTCAGAAGGTTACATTTGCAAGTGTAATTTATTGTTAGTCGAAATGCATTTGAAAACTTTTTTACAAACTTGTCAGCATGCTATTTGCTGCAGCATAATGAGTGTGTTTGTATGTGTGTGTGTGTGTGTGTGTGTGTGTGTGTGTGCGCACTTTAAAATGACACCGAGATGTTTTTAGTGCCTTCTGGGTTTTTTTCTGCTTTTTTTTTCTCTGCTTGGATAAATTTAGGGAACTGTGCGACACAAGATGAGTTGTTAAGGCTGTGTGTGTGTGTGTGTGTGGGGGGGGGGGGGGGGGGGGGGGGGGGGGGGGGGGGTGCATGTGCGTGTACTTGAAAGTTGATTTTTTTATTATTATTAAATAATAATGATTTTTACATGAAACTTGATGAAAAAGAGGCTTTATTTATTCACGTGTAATTACGACTGTGTCTAAACAGCTCTCAGTGAGGACAGGCAAAATGTCATGCTGCTCTAGGAAACTAATCAACGAAATCAATCAATACAATGGTGTGATGAAGCAGAGTTACTCTTACCACTCTGAAGTTGATTATTTTCCTATAACAGCATGTCCTGAAGTGTTTTATTCCTCTTATACCGCACCACTTTGTTGAC
The DNA here is from genome assembly GCA_022985145.1 of Pangasius djambal. Taxonomy (NCBI): domain Eukaryota; kingdom Metazoa; phylum Chordata; class Actinopteri; order Siluriformes; family Pangasiidae; genus Pangasius; species Pangasius djambal. The sequence continues at coordinate 1,373,712 of CM040981.1, read as the reverse complement.
AATGTCGATTTTTTTATTGATTAAAAAAATGAACATTTTTATCTGTTTATAGTTACATCTAATGTTATGGGACATCTTATGTTACTTAGGTTATAGCAGCTATAAACAGTCATTGCCTCGGCAGCCTAGTTCAAGCTAGTAAAAAGCTGATGTTTGGCTTTAAGTGTTGTGAAGCCCCGACACTGGAGCCTCCTTCCATAAATGTTCAGTAAGCATCTCCTTACAGAAAACTTTAACAATTCACACATTTTTCTTTGTAAAATTAAACCTAGTGTCTTGCTGTGTGTTATGATTTACCCACGCAGAATTAATGCACCGTGCTAAATTAGCCTTGTAGCTCCAGTACAAAAACTAACGAACGAAGTGTGGGCAGATCGACTTACAACTTATCTTAACTACACAGGAGTCGAAACAAATCCTGGTTGAATTAAATTAGCTGCTGCAGAAAGTTTGGTGCTTTCATTCATCTGTATTCCGTAGGGGCAATTTTCAGTCTGCAGCATGATCAAAATTAGACTTGGTGAAAAATCCATTGCTGTTCAGAACCATGTGTGTGTGTGTGTGTGTGTATGTGTGTGTGGAGCCTCAGCGATATGAAGCTCCTTTATCCTCATTCTGCCGACGGTACCCTCTGTTTTTGTTGAAATTTTATAATTAAATTAAGGAATATTTGTCTTCATTTTGTGAGATGTTCAAAGGTACGCTAGTATCACACTTTTTAGTAAGTTCTCCTCGCATTCCAATGTGAGCTTTATTTAAAAATATCTGCTCTAAGGAGAAGCTCTGGTCTCCATGGAGGAAAAAAACACAAGATGTGGAGCATCAACATCTACCCAACTGACTTGTCTGTCAATCATGTTACCTGTCAGTTTAAAAAGTTCCGCCTCTTGCACAGGAATTCAGGCAGATTTGGAGGCACAAGTTTTGATGGTTGTTTTTTGAGTTTCAGCTAGATTTAGCTGCCTAAAATCACTGGATATAACATTAGCAGTACCACCGCAATCACATTATGTAAGATAAGTGACTTGAAAGCAGTAATCAGATCCAGAAAAGGACATAGGAACATGTGTCATTCTATACTGAATGAAAAATGTAATCACTGATGAATTTCAGTGGTATAAGAGGAACAAATTATGTCAGGATGTGCTGTTATAGGACAATAATAAGTAACAGTAACTCATCACACCACCCTCTCGTTGATTATTTTACTATAACAGCATGACACACTGAGCTTTATATGGGATACATAGACATTTCATGAGTGATGATAGATATTTATACGACTCCAAAGCAATAGACTGAATTGCGTTCAATTTAGAAATAGCTCCAAGTTATAAGATTTTAATACAGCTTTATTAAAAGTACAGCCATGAGACTGAAGTTATTTTCATCAAGTTATTGTTGCCTTACAAGCTCTTACAGCTTATAAAATCCTTAGTTACTCTTATGCCAAAAGCACTCCACATGACTCAAGCCATGACATCCCGGGCACTGAGAAACAGCCAATGAGAGTCCGAGAGGAAATCAAATTCATCTGCTGTTATGCGCAGCAGATCTCGGAATCCAGTTTATTGTCCATCTATTTGCATAGGAGGGTGAGTGCAAAATGAAAGCACAATAATGACGTTACTACAAGAAGTTCTTTGGCATGTCAAAACCAAATCATTGTTAGGAACAGCAAAAATAAAAACAAACACTGCATGATCCCTGACGATGCACACCATACCCCCAGTTCTCTTTGCAGAACAGACGATCTTTGCTGCCCACATCTCCCCAAGTGATCCTTCCTTTACACTTTTCTCTTATATCCCTTTTCTCTCGTTTCTGTACTAAATAGCACAGACAGACATTTAGACAGCTCTCGTGTTTATTTTCATGAGAATGCAGGATTCCTCAGGGATCTCTCCATGGTGAAATATTGTGTAATGTGTGATCCTTGTCTGCGATCATTCGTTTAGTGTACACGCCAAACTACATCCACAAAATAACACACTGCAAGTGATAACATTGTGTAGTATGAACAGTCCAGCCATTCCGAGATCTTGAAAGTCATGTAGTGTTCACTTGACAGGGGATATTTTGAGTGTCCAATGACCTGATGTCCTGCAGTGATTCAAGTAAAGTGATATTACAGGGATTACATAATCATATTTCCTTTAGATGAAGGAATTTGAATCTTAGATCTAGTCATGCCGATGCATGAGTGCACTAATTCCCATCTTCATGAATTCTGAGCAGACTGAGAAAAAAATCTCTTGGCTGTGAATTTATGCAGAAACATGAATCAAACCAAGTATACACACAGTGACCCCACAGGCAAGATCTGAGGCTGTTCATTTGTGTTTGCGTGCGTCTGACATGAACTCGGTCCTCTGTGGAAAAGCAAGATGCTTAAATAGTGTTGTATGATGATGCATCTGGAGCTGTACCAATGGGGTTTTGATGTAATAGAGATCACAGTTTTCTTTGTTTTAGTAGCCAGCAGTTTAGCACAAAGACATGTAGCAGGTTTTAAAAGAAAGTTTCTCGATGGTTAGCAGAAAATCCTGATGTTAGGCTTTATCTGATATGCATTATTGCATTTTCTGTGCATTAAATATGATTATTCCTCTGTCTCTGTTTCTGTAGAGCCGTGACAGAATGGTGGACTGCCTGAGTCGAGTCATGTTGCACACAGCTATATCTTGCTGGCAGCCATTGCTGGGACTTGCCCTGGTGGCCGTCTTCTTAGGCTCTGCCCTTGCCTGCCCTTCCCGCTGTGAGTGCTCTGCCCAGAGTCGCTCCGTCGTCTGCCATCGGAAACGTTACCCGGCCATACCAGATGGCATTCCCATTGAAACACGTATCCTGGACCTCAGCAAGAACCGCATCCAGGCCATCAATCCAGATGACTTCTCTGTCTACCCACACATTGAAGAGCTGGACTTGAGTGGCAATATCATTGCCTACGTAGAACCAGGTGCTTTCAACTTACTCTCTAGTTTACACACGCTCAGTTTGAAGAGCAACCGCATCAAGCTCCTGTCGCTGGGTGTATTCACTGGGCTTTCGAACCTCACCATGCTCGACATTAGTGACAATAAGATCGTCATCCTGGTTGACTACATGTTCCAGGATTTGCATAATCTCAAGTCATTAGATGTAGGGGACAATGAGCTGGTGTATATCTCGCACCGAGCGTTCAATGGCCTGATTTCACTGGAGAGTCTAACACTGGAGCGCTGTAACCTGACCATGGTGCCGACGGATGCCCTGTCCCACCTTCACAACCTGGTGAGCTTGCATATGCGCTACCTCAGTATCAGCACCCTCCAACCTTACTCCTTCAAGAAACTATTCCGCCTGCGCCACCTGGAGATTGACAGCTGGCCTTCACTGGATGTTTTCCCAGCTAACACTTTGCATGGCCTCAACCTCACCACACTTTCTGTCACCAACACCAATCTGTCCACATTCCCCTACCAAGCCCTGCGCCACATGCCTTACCTCACACACCTGAACCTGTCCCACAGCCACATCCGCACTGTGGAAGGAGGTCTGCTGCAGGACCTGGTGCGTCTCCGCGAGCTGAGATTAGCAGCAGCCCAGCTGGTGTCTGTGGAGCCCTATGCTTTCCAGGGTCTACGTTGGCTCAGACTTCTTGACGTGTCCCATAACAGGCTGGACACTTTGGAGAAGGGTGTGTTCCACTCTCCAGAATCCCTGGAAGTGTTGCTCATCCACGACAATCCTCTCGTGTGTGACTGTCGGCTCATGTGGCTGCTGCAGAAGCGGCACTCGATCTCATTTGGAGAAGAGCAACCTGAATGCAGTACACCTGAGGGAATCCGAGGGCGCCCTTTCAAGGAGTTCAAGGAAACCCTGTTGTCCTACTACGTGACCTGCACCAAGCCCAAGATCCGAGAGAACCGGACACAGCTGGTGTCAGTAGAGGAAGGGCAGCCTGCCCAGCTACACTGCAGTGCCGAGGGGACTCCTCGCCCCACCATTTCCTGGGTCACACCACGCCGGAGACATCTAACCAACAGGAGTCATGGAAGAGTAATGGTTCACAACAATGGCTCACTCTATATCAAGGCAGTGGAGCTTCAAGATGGCGGTGTGTATGTATGTGTGGCCTCCAACACAGCCGGAAACGACACGCTCATGGTGTCCTTGGCCGTCAAGAGTCTGGGCTCGCTCTATGCTAATAGGACCCAGTACTACATCGATCCTAACAGTACTACTGCCAACAGCACCAATTCCCCCAACACAACCTTTGGCCTGGACCTAAAGACCATCCTGGTTTCTACAGCCATGGGTTGTTTCACATTCCTTGGAGTCGTCCTATTCTGTTTTCTGCTCCTGTTTGTATGGAGTCGAGGCAAAGGAAAGCACAAAAACAACATAGATATAGAGTATGTGCCACGCTCCAAGTCCAACGGGGCCTCGCCTGAGGAAGCAGAACAGACCTCTGGCCCTCGCCGCTTTAACATGAAAATGATTTAAGTGGATTTATTGGAATACCAGTGGGAATTTATGCACACAGACCCCTTGATGGGACCAGCCATGTCAGGATGTACACGTGCCCTCGACACAACACCCATGCGGATGTTTTCCTGAACTCTAATGGGAGGAAAACACGTGAAAGTATGTGTCAATAATGAACTATTTTCAATTTATATGAATCCCTCTTAGTAAGAGGATGCATTCAAAGACACTTTTAAAAAAAAAAAATTGTGTACAGGACAGATTTGTAAAATTCAAGTATTACCCTTATTTGTTGGCTCACAAAATTTGGCCTTCTCACTTCTACAGCCCGACAAACCATAAAACTGTTTCCCTCCTCCACTGCACCACATATATGTACGTAATACTTAATTATGTATGTGTATGTTAACATGTAAGTCACTTTCTATTATTTGCAATATTCACAAGATGCAATGTCAGCCGATTTTGCCATTCCTCTCGCTGTCGGAGAACCCATGGCCCACTCCTGAAACTGTTTGTGAACAAAGGACAAAGGGCTTGGGTGGCTTTCAAATGTTAACCCGAAGAATGTGTGTGCTGTTGATCTAACCCCAAATTATACAGTAATACTATATTTGTTTATAATATTGAAAAATGTTAAAAATATATAGAAGACATTATTTAAAAAAAAAAAAAACATTGAATTCAAACTGCATAATACAAGGTGAATAAGTGAAAATTTCAAAGTAATTTAAAAGCGTACACTGAGTTGCCTTTTTATTTCTTCTAATAAATTCGCACCTCAGTGTATAAACACAGTATATACACACTGAGTTGACTGTTTATTAGATATCTAGGATCTGAAAAATTGCCGACTCAGTGTAACGACTTTTTTAATCTACATTTTTGCATTTGTTTACGTTTGCACATGGACTAAGTTTTCTGTCCTAATTTTGTCTTTCTTTTGATCTTAATGCTAACCTGATGACAAAGTCCATGTCCTCATCCACAATGTAATCACCGGAATTATTTTTTTACTTTTATTTTTAATTATTATTTTTCTCCCCAGTTAACAAGATTTGGGCTTTGTCGTGGTAGTTTCTCATTTTGTTGTTGAATCATTTAGATTGTAAAGAGTTTAAAAAAAAAAGAAGAAAAAATACATGTATGTGGAATAAAGAATATTGATTTGTATTTCGAGGTTTCATTAATATGTCTGTTTTATTAATTAATATTGTGCTTATTTAGATACTAAAGAACTTTTGAAGAACTATGATAGGCATATAAAATAGGGAAAAACAAGTCTCTACTTAATTTTTACATTTTTTAATTGTAAAATAATAAAATAAAATACGATCCATGTGCTTATAAGGCACAAATTTTGAGAAGATATATTTCTACAAGATTATGATCATAATGTAATCTTTTTTTGCCACCATAAGGCATTACATGTCCTGTATCCTATTTTTTTTTTTTTTATTAAGTTATCCACCAAGAATCACTTTAAAATCTTGTTCAGAATATTGTAGCTGTAACTCATCAGATCTGGTTAAAATCAACAAGCGGTTCAGCTAATCATGCTAATTCTAGACTTATTTATTTAAACTGAGAATGAAAATAGCCAGTTAGTCTCAGTGGACAAACACTAACAACAACCAAACCAAATAGTATGTGTGTGGGGGGGTGAAGTTTAAACTGTCTGCAGTTTGCCCTGACCGTGATCTCAACCTGCTGAAATCAGTAAAAAATAAATAAATAAATAAAATTTCCACAGGCATTGTATTTCAGGCAGCACTCTTCGGGAAGTGGCCGTTATCGGAAGAAGGATCTCATGAAAAGCTGTTAACCTTCTGACATCAGTGAAATGAGCAGGTTGGATATCAGAGACACCACAAATACAGGATCCAAGAACATTTGCCGAATGTTATCGATGCTACAGTCGCACGAGAATCTACAAAAATGCACAAGAGCTTCATCTTAAGATATGTCAATATCCAAATGGTAAAAAGAAAGTTTGAAAATGCGAGGGCCTCTCAGGCCAAGCACTGGAACGAACGCACACACTAACACACAGTAACACGAGACAGGTTTTATCCAGCGTGGAGTTGATGTGTGTGGCCCCATGAGATATTAGCAAGGTACAGCTCTCTTCTGCTCACGGAGACAAAAGGAAATTATGAGCTTACTGGGTCAGCGATGGCCATTTTTAACTTGCGTCCCAAGGGAATATTGTCACAAACAATTCCCATCACACACACACACATATACACACTTCCAAACAAATCACAAATTTTATGTGGTATTTGTGTTATATTGTTATATGAGCATTTCCTCTGTGTCACTGTATTTTACTGGAGCTAGAGATAAATATATGTATTCTGGCTTTTCTTTAAAAAAAATCTAGGAAGGTTACAAAACAAGGTATTAGAGGTAACAAGGTACCAACATAAAGGACACTAGAATTATCAGGGTAATTTTTTTAGGTTAAGGAGGTCCTGCCAATAACAACATAACAAGCTAAAAGATTCAGCTAACAAGCTAAAAGATGTTACGAGTAACAAGTAAACCTACAACTTAGTGTAACAATGTACTTTAAGGTAAAAAAGTACCAGAAGTAACAAATAACGATGCAACATTATGCTAATAATAACATAGTATATGGTTCTAGCAGTGACAAGGTAAATAATACTATAAGGAATACGGTACTAAAAGTAAAATGATAAGATAATAAGTAACAAGGTCTGAAATTAACAAAAGCTCTGAAATTAACAGGGTACTAGTAAGCTACTGAGGTACTTCAAGTAACAAGTTAAACGGTACTATGGTTAAAAATAATGCTAAAAGTACCAGTAGTAGAAATAACAATGTAACTGTTACTTGAACTAACATGGTACTAAATTAAACAGATATTAGAAATAACACAATAACATGGTTGTGTTGCAAGCTACTATAAGCAATGTTACCAAGGTAAAGATTTAATGAATAGTGCACTGTAAGCTACCAAGGTAACAAGGTAAACATTACTACTTTTTGCAAAACACTACATGTAAAAAAAAAAGTAACATTGTACTAGAAATAACAAGGTAATAGGTACTAGACTTAACATGGTACTAGATGTAACACTATAAGAAGAATTAATGAGATACCACTAGAAAGAATTTGGTATTAGAAGTAACACTACAACCAGGTAATAATTACACAATTCTTAAAGAATCAAGGTAACTAGGTAAAGGGTTCCTGAAGAAGCAGTGCACTAGCAGCACGGTAAATGGTACTACAATTAGCAAGATACTGTAAGTATCTTACAGTAACAAATCAACATGGTGGTAGAAGTAACACAGTACTAGAATTAACAAGGTAACATACTAGAATGAACATGGTATTAGTAATCTTATATCCAGGTAATAAGTACAAAAAATACAAGATTCTAAAAGTAACAAGGTACCTCTTTAAAAAGTTCTCAAAAAAACAATGTACTAGTAGAGTGGTAAATGGTAGTACAATTAGCAAGATATTATAAGTAATGAGGTAACATGATAGTAGAATTAGCCAGATAACATTGTACTAGAGTGAAGGTTCTGTTCTAAAAGTAATAAGGTACCTGTTTAAAAAGTTCTCAAATAAAAATGTACTAGTAAAGTGGTAAATTGTACTTCAATTTCATGAGTAGTACCATTTCTCATATCATGAGAAATGGTACTACAATTAGCAAGATATTTTTATATCTTTTTACATACGTTTATGAGTTACTATGAGGCAGTATAATAAAGGAAATAACAAAGTAACTTCATAGTACTACAATTAACAAAGTACCAAAGTAAAACGTTCTAGAAACTACCAAGGTACTGCATGTAACAGAGTGATAATCCCCACATTTAGATGCTAACAACTAATCACGTAGCGTGGACCAGGAGAACCCGGAGCTGGTCTGGACCAGAACATACCACAAACAAGAGAACCGTGGCATTTATCTACATTAATTTGATACCCGTGCCCTAAATATTGAACATAAACGATAAAAGGTTTTTTAATGCTAAGAAACATGTTGTAATGCACTTTAGGCGGCGTACCAAGACAGACACAGAGGAGAAAAAAAACAAGATAGAAAAAGGAGAATCATGAAAAAAAGAGAGACAGAATGGTGAACGGCGTTTATGCCGCACTGCTTGTGCAGTAAGGGATTCGTTACTATGGTAACAATCTCACTTGCATCATAAGTCATTCAAAACTGCGTTCCCGTTTTTGGACTGTGTGTACAGCCAGAAGGCTGCTCATTAGTCTGCATAATTCATTAGAGGAATAGCCCATAGGAGTGTGTTAGTCGTAACTACAGTCTGTGAATAATATTTGAGAAAGAACATTTAGACACTTTTCTTGTATTTATTAATGTATTTGAGGAGCAGTGATCTTAAAGGAGGATCTGAACCCCGGCTGCAGGCTTTTCTCTATTTGTCTTTGGGATTGTTGTTATAAAGATAAGGTTCTAAGACTTGGGTAACTAAGGTACTAGAAATAACAAGGCTGCTAAAGGTACTAAAGGCACAGCATGGAGTACTCGACATGACATGGTAACAGGTGGTACTAGAGATAACAGGGGAATAGCAAGATATTGAAAGTAACGAGGTATCATGGTAAAAGGTTCGCGAAGCTACTACAGTAGTGCGAATGAAAAGGTAAGAAGGTGAACAGTACTACGATTAGCAAGATGCTACATGTAACAAGGGAACATGGTTAGTAATAAGGTACTAAGGTAAGAAATGGAATAAACATGGTACTAGGAGCTACCGTGCTAAAGGTTCTGGTCTAGTAACCAGAATGTTGTGAGTTTATATCCCCCTGAACCATACCCTCGACTCTCGGCTGTAAGCTTGGAAGCGATTCTGCCTCATTTGTAATTCCCTTTGGATAAAAGTATCTGTCACATTAATAAATGCAAAATGTTTGATCCACCAACGTGAGCGTAAAATATTTTTCTTACCTTTGAGGTTTTATATGTTTGTTCGTTATGTTCCACCTCGATGAGATTCCATGTTGTTCTTCATCAAAGTTTATTTTTATTCTGGCTCGAAAATAAATCTCTTCCTCTAAAGTGTAAATAATTTGATGATAATGTGTTTATCCCCCAACTGTGAGGGGTTTTCACAGCTGAAGTCAATAATCAAAAGGTTTTTTTTTTTTTTTTTAACAAAAGTGCTCATTTTTCCATGGCAGTGCTGTAAGCTGGTGAAAATATCACTTTTTTTTTTTCATCTGTCCCACTGATGCCACTGCTCTACCATCTTTTTCCTCTTTAGGTCTTGGGTTTGAGAGGAAGAAGGGATGTCAGTGTGACAGGGTTTGGCACAAAGCAGACGTGGCTCAAATGCTCAAAGAGATCTGGTCCTTCTTCTACTTTTACTCATTAATTGCATTTTTATCTAAAGTTTTATCCTTTACCACATGGTTAGTTCCAGTTCCCCCATTTTAATGAGCTCAAATGCAATCCAAGCCTCTGGACATCCTGGGATTTGAACTCACAGCCTTCTGAGCTCTAGCAGAGAATCTTTACCACTGAACCACAACTTCCCTTTTTAAGATTTAAAGATCTTAAATGTTATGAGGTCACGTGTGAGCATATTTAGCCTGCATTAGTGATATAGTTGAGCATTATGTGATTAACGATTGTGATAATTCTAGTTTTATTGAACACACCGAATCAGAGCCGTGAAATTTGGGAATGGTGGGAAATTTGGAATGTACACGTCCTACGTCAGCTCAGATATGTCTTACATCACTGGGCGTGAACGTAGTACAGCCAAAGGCCAGCCCCCAAATATCAGCATTAAAGCCTCAGCAAACTTTCCTGGCTTCCATCAAAAAAAAAGATATAACTGTGGAGCAAAGGACGTCATGTAGAGAATCCGGGGGAATTCCGCAGGAAGAAAAAAAGAGTATGCAAATAAGTCTGTGATTGGAGCTTTCATACACGATGATCAATACGAAACCACAGGAAGTATATGAGCTTGTAAGATGGATGGTTTCGCCGTCGCCACATTAAGTATCCCGACGCCTTTAGTCCTTCAACAAGCCTTGCTTTTTAGCTAGCTATTATCAGCTTTGTGGTGCGTTCTGATCTCGTGGAACGAACACGATGGCTAGACCTTTGTCGACTGGATCAGCAATTCACAAACCAATGCTGACGAATGATAATATAAAACAAAACTGCCAAAATGTTTTTCCAAAACTAATTCGCAATAGCATTTTTATACCGGAGAGGGCGAAATTGTAAAATCTTACATCCTACATCCTGTAGCTTTAATGTAGTAAATATGCCGTAAATATTATACACTGAGTCAAAATATGAATATGCATAGTCAAGGTAACTTTTCAGCTAATATGAGGTACTTCAAATGATCGATTTACATTCTTGTGAAATTTGTCAAAACTAAGGAACACAGAAGACAGCTTTTATCTCAGAGGGCACTAATGTTGCTTAGCATTTTTCAAGCAAATTCCTTACAATGCTAAGGCATTGTGGAAACTTCAGAGACTTCTGCCCCCTTCTAACAATCTGCCGAATATCAGCAGGAGTGATCTGTTCCTCTGCATTAACACACCACTCGTGGACTCCTTCTGCTTTCAAGGACATTGTCTTTTCAGAGATTTGATTTCATTCTTATCCAATGATCAGGTAATTGATTTAGATCCTGAGATACTGGCTGTCTGGCGAGGTGTGGTGTGATATTGACCGATGAGCTGCTCAGCTGCTAACTGAGAATAAAAAAAAAAACATTGAGAACAAAGTCAAAGCTCAGGAACATTTGTTTGGATTTCAGTGTGGACTCTGGATGATTTCAGTCGAAGGATGAGGTTCCTTGCAATGTGAAACATGCGAGAGCTGCTTCTCTGCTGGTACACGCTGGATTCAATCAGATCACCAATAAAATTTGAAAGTTCACTCTGTGAAGCCAGGCCCGTCCGAGTCTGGCCTCGTCCTTGTTCTTGATGGCTTATTGGAGGTTTCTGCTTATGCACTTAAACTCCTCCGTGTTCCTTCTATCCGTCTTTATTTGGCGGTGGCAGGGGGCGTAAGCGCTCCACTGAGAGCTCAAACCAAGCTAAACAAATTGCATTGTGGCTCGTTATACACACACACACACACACACGCCTGTCAGCCTCTGCTCTCCACAGCCGATCTCCAACATCTCCACAAACAACTCAATTCGAGTGTGAAGTGCACTACCATCTAAATGAAAGGGAAAGCAGGCATGTGTTTCGACCTCACACACTTTCTGGAAGCTCACGTTTTACATCTTCTATAATGCGTTTTTGTTTTTTTTGGCCTAAACATGTAAATCTACCTCCAATCACAACAAGCTTTAATCATACTCTGAATGTTCGGCAAAAAAAAAAAAAGACAGAATTTTGCTGAACTCATCTGTATATCATATACAGAAGACAGCTGGAGTGATTAAAAATAATCCAATTTGAAAATCAATATATTCAAACTAAAAATGCAAATTAATTTAGATCAGTATCATTAATCAAAGGCACAGCATATGGGAAAAATAAAATAATAAGATTAAATAAAAATCTGTGAATATCAATACAAATGGAATAACAATGAACTTTTTCATAAAGTGACCTAGAATAGCTGTTAAGCACCAAAGATATGGTTATTGTATAAAAGGCATTTTCGTAAACTAAAATAAAACAGCAAATCTAATAACATGATTAAATTGTACTGATTAAATGCAATTAAAAAATACAACTAAATTTAAATACAAATATGAACTGAAATTAAATTATAAACCAAGCATTCACTATTCTCCTTTTTCTTGTTTCAAGTTCCAGTTTAATGTTGAAAACCAAGCTGCAAAAAAAGGTTTCTCAACTTTAAATCAAGAAAAACTAAACTACAATATAGTCAATTAAAGCGTAAAAAAAAAAAAAAAGAAACACGCTAAAAAACCTTGACTGAATATATGTATAAAAATGGAAACTAGTGGAAAAGTAATGTAAAGAATAAAAACGCTGGTGTGAGGGTGTACACTTCAGCGGGCTGATGGAGTTATGGCCTCTAGCACCGAGACATATTCGATCCATAAAGTGTGTTTGATCTCTGGTCAATTCCTCACTGTTTTAGTGCAAGGCACACACACACACACACACACACACACACACACTGACGGCTGGCGCAGCGTTCATCTGCCATGCTGCATTTATTGGAAATGAAACAGCGAGCAGTGTTCTGGGCATTAATCCATTCGAGAGAGCATCAATAATGCAGCGCACTCGGGCCCGAGCTTCTCACCCTGCAATCTGCCATAAAGCAGCTTTAAATAAAGAAAAAAAACGTGAGGAATAATGAGGTTAAAGATGGAGACGAGGGAATCAGAGGATCGTCGCATGCAAACCAAGAGCGATTATATGCAAAGGGTGCTGCTCAGAAATATTGGCACCCTTCAGGTAAACAAATATGACATATTAGACATGCATTATATTTTGATATTTTGATCCTGTACATACACATACGTATCGTACAAACTGCATACGTAATTTACAAATGTACATAGTCTCTTCCAGGTTCTCCGCTTTCCTCCCACCTAGCAAAGAAATGCCAGTAGGCGAATTGGCTACGCTAAAGTGCTCCCAGTCTCGAGCTGTATAAACAATATGAACAACTTGAATCTTACCCTACATTCACACTCGCACGTGTCCAGTGTCGCTTGTAGTTCGTGGCTCGTGCGTGTGGCCTGGTCATAATTTTTTTAGAGTAGCTACATATGCAGTATATATCACTTCTAAAGCTAGCTAGTTCAACGCAAATTACATATTGTACTAATCATTGTGAAAATCGGTTGTTTAATTTTACGTTGCGTGCTCCGAGATCTCTGCTACTTCCTTCCAAGCTTCATTTTTCTTTGTAATGTCTTCATATACATTGAATGAGAGCTCTTATACGACAGGATAAGATGAAACATATATATTTTTAAAAGATTTTCTTCCATTTTTGGAAGAAAACTAATTGCAGGTAGGAGCTATATTTGTGAGCGGTCATTAGGTTCTACCTCATTTTCACAGAATTAAGAAAATTTCAGTTTAAATGTCATCATTTGTCACTATTGTTGAAATTGTCATCCTCGCATGTAGAAAATAAACGATGACTTGTTGCTTGCTAGTGTGAATGTAGCATTAGTTCCTAAACTGCTGATTTGCAATTCGTTTAAATCGCTGACGTGTGACTTAAGTACGTCAGATTGTATGGCATCATTGACAGGTCCTATATATTCATATTATGACATAAACATCGGATTTCCTAGCTCCCTAAATCCAAAATAAACTCCTGCACTGGATGCCCATGCCAAACATTCACATACATTTCCAACTCTGACTCTAGAGTATGGGGCTCTGAAATCAATTTGGACTCATGCTGAATCATAACAAATTCTTTATGACTCAATTGCTTGCTTAATGTGCTTCTCTGCTTAACTTCTTCATATTCACGGTCAGCCAAGATGAAGGAACAAGAACTGGGCATGGATTAGTAATTAACTAACACTAGATTAGAGAGACGTTTTGTAAAAGGAGCACAAGAGCTGCAGCCTACATAAACCTGAGCGTGTGGAGTGTACAGCCTCAGGACCACAAGCCTATCTATCTATCTATCTATCTATCTATCTATCTATGCTTTTTTCTTTATACCAAATTAACTGTAAATTGGCTTTGGGGGAAAATATAATGCAGATATTATAATCTGGGTCGTTTCTTAATAAATGTAGTAGAAGAAGCCCATTAAATCCTCCAAGCCACTAGGGGGCCTCGCAAGTTTCTTATTTTTTTCACCTTCTGAGAAATCCTTGTGTGAAATGAAATGAAAATCGGTCTAAATTCCTATTTACACACCATCTGCTTTTTAGATTTTTACAATGCTATATGATTATTCCAGATAGCATTATACTCCATTTGAAATACGCATACGTGTAGATCAAGATGGCCGCCACACGTATCCTGGGTTTGTTTTGAAGCACTGGTCAGTGGGAGGTTTTCCAATCTTCAAGTAGGACAAATCCACTTGAACGTCCTTCAGTCTCTTAATTCCCACTCTGAAAGTCAGACGTTCTCAGGAGCTTCAATATTTATAAGGTAAATTCTTTGGATGTTGCTTTGCCAAGAAATAGTAGCATGTTTTAAGATTTTAAGCAGAGTTTCCATTTAAGTTCAAATGTGCTTTAAGATCACTAAATACTTCAAACTATTTAAATTAACATTGATTTGTACAAGATTTTTTTTTAAGCAAACTGTCATTTTGAATATTTTTGATGCCATTAGCATAGTCTTCATCCAAATCCACATTTAAACAAGTAAACAAAGCCCTAACTAACTAAACTACTGAAACCAAATCCGGTTTCAGACTGTTTGAGTACAGCAGCGTTTTAAGATTATTACTTGTCGCACTGTACGAGATCCCAATAAAATCCGGGTTGGATTCTATAACAGACTGTGTGATAGCGTGCGTTCTCCCTGTCAGATAATATGATGAAGATCCTCTAACGATAGACCTACGATTAAAGAGAATTACCACGTTCTGCTTACGTCATCAGTCAGTTTTTGCAGTTGCAGAAAACAGGCACATGTAAACACAAACGTTCTTCAAAGTGAGCTTGAGGCAATAAGGAGATTAGCCTGTTTTGTTTACATTACCACTAGCATATTGTTAGCTGTCTTGTGAGTTTGCCATCATCCCATACCGTCTTCCTATTGGTGGATTTTAGACGAGCTTCGTCTAATTTCACTGTCACTGACAGAGCAATGACCTTTAACAGCGGTATTTGTTCACAATGGCACTAAATCTTAAATTATGCGTTCTAAAATCTCCGATCTTAAGTCAACCAAAGAATTTTTTTTACGATGTAAATGTATCTGTGACAGTAAAACCTGGCAGATGATCGAACAGTGTAAAACCGATTTGAGAGTGTGTTTATATCACTGTAGAAGCCAGTTGAGCTGTTCAGTTTTCAGTTCCATAATCAATGACTGCAGGCTACATCCACATTAATCCGGATTCATTTGAAAACACATCTTTTTCTCCATGTTTTGGTCTTATGTCCACACTGAGACAGCATTTCTGTCCAGTGAAAACGGAGCTTTTCGAAAACGCTCTCTCGAGTGGATACATTTGAAAACGCTGTTTTCGCATTTTAGCGTGGACTGAGAAAACGGAGGTATTCAAAAACAATGATGTATTTTTAGTCATGTGACACAGTCATGTGACCCTTTCAACTCAAAACAAACAACTTTATAGTCTTGGGTTATCCACAGCAACAACTCCACCTCTTCGTCTGTCCGTTTAAAAAAAAAAACTCGGCATCGAGTTACCTCAACATCAGTTCAAAGAGACAGAAAGCGAATAAACGCCTGATGGAAATGACGCAGGCCAAAGCTTCTTATGCGCAGTATAGCGATGTGAGCGTCAGACATTTCAATGTGGACAAGTAATTTTTGTTTGAAAACGCCAGTGTAGACAGAGAGAGTTTTGAAACGAAAATGCAGTTTTCAGATCTATCCACATTAATGTAGCCTACTGT
Source organism: Pangasius djambal (assembly GCA_022985145.1). Taxonomy (NCBI): domain Eukaryota; kingdom Metazoa; phylum Chordata; class Actinopteri; order Siluriformes; family Pangasiidae; genus Pangasius; species Pangasius djambal. The sequence goes on along the minus strand of CM040981.1, from coordinate 1,357,696 downwards.
AGGACACATTACAAGACTCTCCAAAGCTTGACACATTCAGTGTGATATAAAACACTGTCTCGATCTTTATTACACTTTCTTTCATTCTTCCCAACTACTTCTTCTGTTTTGAATATTGATCCGCATGTCACGCCTGATAAGGGCGCCATTCCCGTGAAGATAACGGCGCTTTTTTCTTGGCACACTGCATGCATTTACTAGACTTTCTCTCATTTTCTCTCAACTGACAAGTCACAGTAATTGTAGCTAACACTTTAAGCCTCTTCTCGAAACCTTAATTATGACCATCCGGAGAAAACCAGGCCGCTTTGTGATTTGTTTGTCACTTAGTGTTAACCAGCAAGTGCTAAAACATTTCCCTCCCAATAGTTCGCTTTCTTTCCATCTGAAAGGAGGGTTGCGGGTTGTGAGAGCTGCGACGGGCTTTTCTTTTTAGTGCAGCAGTGAATATGTCACAAAATCATGAATGAATAACAGTCTGCTCATAAACGCCGGCAATCTCTGTGACGTCTAACCACCGAGCCGTCGACTTCTAAAATAACTCCAGTATCAATGGGAAAGTGGCTCGGGAGGAAATGGAGCAGCATGCATTATATATATATATATATATATATATATATATATATATATACATGTATTCATATACATATACATACATACAGATATATATGCTTGATTTCTATAACTCTGACAGTAGTGGTTTACTTTAATGCACTTGTTCTAATATGTTATCGTTTCTATAGTAACAGCTCATCCACAGGGGCTTTTACGGTGGACGTTCCACATAAACTGATTTATTTTTTATTTTTTTAAATGAATCGCGTGTTGTTGTATATGTGCCGAGTTCTAAGATGACTTGTTAGTCATATTTATAAATGGTTCACTTCTAGAACAAGTTCCATCCTAACGAGGTTTCTTCTTAACAAGCTTTTTAGTAGAACTTGTGTGTAATGCTTTTCCAGGAACGGGCATGCGCTGAAAAGCTAATGGATGTTTTTTTTTGTTTTTTTTTTTTAGCACAAAATCGAACACTTCTAGAAATCTCCTATATATTTGCATTTTTTTTTTACTTTTGTTTTACTTTCTTCATCCCAGAGCATCAAATCCTCCAAAAAAGCCACACGCCTGAGGAATTGCTGATTAACTCTCTTGCTCAGAGACTTTTCTTGAACATTTCTTGGATTTGGACTTCATCACAGACCTTTAATTCTTACAGTTACAGACTTGAGATAAAAAAAACGCCAAAACCGCTGCAGCGTCTCAGGACGAGGAACTAACCGTTGACTAATCACAGCAGCTGCTGATTCTTATCCTCATCTGCATCTATCTCAAACGCTAATTGGATTGATTACTGACAGGCAAATCGCAGAGGCACAGCTTGACTAATGACTTCCTGTCTCTGCATTTCCATCTCCATCCAAGTGGGATCTGCAGGGAGACTTTGTTGTATCGGCCTGTGGCTCTCTCCTCTGTGTTATTGCACAGCGCACGGTGCAATCTAATCTGCAGCTGCGGGCATGCTAACCTGCCTACTAAATAATAAACAACGCCGGACCGTTCCGCCCATAATCCAGGTATTGCTTTCTGCATTTATTGCTCTATGTGTTCATTATCTGCCTGCTCCTCAGGCTGTGAATTATTATTGTTTTCTGCTTGACTTTGTGTTTTTTCTGCCTTCCCACTCTCTCCATGTGCTCTGATGTTTAATCTAAACTTAATGCTAGTTCAGGAAAAGTTCTACCTTGTGTATACAAAATATTCTGTGTGTATGTGTGCGTGCAATATTGCACATTCACATAATTTAATATAAAAACAACCCAAACGAGAGGTGAGAGTTTTGCAGTCATTTATTAAATTCCTACTTCATATTCATTTCAATAGGTCATTTCTGTATAAACACGTAAACAGATATTTTTGAAAAAGATTTTTTATTTCTCTGCACTTTTGCCCAATCACAAAAAAAAAAAAAAAAAAAAACACTGAAAACTTTGCAAAAATCTTTCCAAGGTGCAGAAAGTTTTAGCTTCTGTCTCACAGTGTTCATGTAGACAGGAAAAATGTATGTTTTTGAAAACGTAGACGTCTCGGCCGGAGCACGTGTGTGGTCATTGCATGTGTTTTGCACGTGTTATGAATGTGTTCTTCAGGTCTTTCTGTTTATCCGGTTGCTACCTTGTAGTGTGTGACGTCTTATTATGCAGCTCATAACGTTATTCTTGAAGCTTTTGACGTAACAGTTTATGACACACTATCTGGGCTCGTGTGAGCATTTTCTCATCGTTTTCACGCTTTCGTGTGGACGGAGATCTCTTTGAGCTAAGTTTTAAAACTAAGGAGTAAAAACTACATTTACAAAAATACTCGTATACGCATGAGCAGGGCCTGACGTTCAATTTGCGTCTTTTGTGACGTTCACTGTGATTAAATGATGTTTATTTTACCCCAGAAGCAAAACCAGAACATTTGGAATTTTAGACCTTTTGGCCATGTTGATGTTTTTCCACATTTCACCTTCTCTACTTCACTATGACGCTCTTAGCATTGAGGCGTTTGACGTAACAGATTCTGCCATACTAGCGCCACCTACTGGGACAGAGTACACACGAGTTATTTTTGCATTTTCATAGGAATGGAGAATTTTTTTTTTTTTTAAAAGTGCTATTCATATGGACAGGAATTTTTTTTTTTTTTTACACCAAGGCATAAAAATTGTGTTTTAAAATATATCCGTATACACGTTAACGAGGCCCGACACCCAGTTTACGTCTTTTATGATGTCTGCCATGATTAAATTCTTTTCATTTTACTTCCCCAGCAAAACCAGCACTTCCTTTTGGATTACAGTCCACACAAATCCCAAGTGAGGAGAAATAATGGCAGAATATCAGCAATGAGAAAGATATTAACACCATTTTTACACCCAGTGGAGTCTTTTTACTGCAGTATGCACATTGTAATTCGGCTATTACGTGCCTCGGTTTCAATCAAGCCATGACTCTCTGTGAAGATTGAATAAAGCTCTTCAGACATGTTCCATTGGACGCAATCAAACTTCAGCTCCTAATAATGAGCCAGTTAGAGGATTTGGCTGGGCTCTCTGGTGACTGGGAGGGGAAAGTCGAGGTAAAGTGCTCAGCTGTTTTTCAAGACTTGATGGATTTGCGAGTCAGATATCGAGCTCAGAGCTCTGGTCTTTCCCTGCAGCCTTCACATGGAGAGCGTGATGCTCAGATTCAGCTGTGAATCACCGAGAGGACAGCAACAAGACAGCAGGCATGAGTCACACTGAGATTCGGAGGAAATAAAGCAGAAAAACGACAAAGACTTTTCTGTGCTGAATTACCTCCGAATGTTGGGTTTGTGAGGACATTATTTCTGTTCTTTTCGCTTCTTTATGCTTCGGATGAAAAGTACACAGAAGGAGTGGATCAGTAGGAGTAACCTTCATGAAGTCCCATCTTGAGCTAATCTATTATACAAATCTGTCAGGAATGACCGCGGGGGTTTACACACTCATCCCAGATTCTGTATCATCTGAGTCACGACCGTCTGAGAACCTGCTCACAAAAACTCACAGAAACATGGATGACGGCGAGAGAAAACTTTTGTGCAATAGAATTTTATGTTCCTGTGTATATATACATATGGGTTGAATTCTCAGATGGTCAGGAGGAGTTTGGCTCTTCTACAGTAACAGCTTCTTCACAAAGGACCGGTGTAATCATAGATATGGTGAATATATTTATTTAACATTTACGGAAGGAGCCTCCAGTGTCAGTGCAATTAGTTCCCGTTTACTCTTTGATGGGGAAAAAATGGAGGAAAAACTTGGACATACAACCATGGACAGGCCACGCCCACAAGCAAAAACAGTATCATTCTAGGGTCACGCCCACAAGAGACAAACTACAAGCAAGCAACTTGTCACTTCCTAGTAAAAACATAGGGTCAGGGTTTTTTTTGTTTGTTTGTTTGTTTTTTTGGTACAACTTCTTCAGGACAGAGAAGTTTACACTTATAAAACTTTATAAAACTTCAGGACAGAGAAGTCCTTTGCAGTTTCTCGAAAAGTATTTTGTTTATTTTTTCTCAGGGTTTTTTTTTCTTTTTAACATTAAGAGAGAAAAAAGAGAGGCTGGTAAAGGAAACAACTGTTTATAGCTATTAGGAGCTAACTTGTATAAACAGTGGAAACTATAAACAGATAAAAAAAAAAAGTATGTTGCTCTTTAATAAATAAGCAAATTGTAATAGTTAGCAAACTGCTGTTGTATAAGAAAACATACCGCACCGTCACTCATTGTAGGTTCTGAAAGGGGACAGGAATCGTATTTATTCCAGGGTTTAAGAACATTTAACTGTGTGTGTGTCCGTGTTAGGGCACCCCGGCCTGTATATCACTATATAGTAACAGGCTGTGAAACTTCACACTGTCCATCTCTTTGAGCTGTTAATGGCCCAATTATCGTGGCTCTGGACTAGATCAATGAAGGTCCACCGTCTCCGTCTGCCAACACTGTGGGAGGTGGAGAAGGTGCCACAAGATGCTTTGAAATGCTTTTGAAGGTGCGGAGGATCCCTGCTAGTTTTGCCGAAGTGGCATGTAGAACTAAAACCTGTCCACGCCGGCTCTATTTGTCCATTCTCAGGAGGATAGAGCATGTTTATTAGCTAGAACGTCAATCGGCGTGGGCTCACTCCATTAGCAGAGCGGTAGGGGTGCCAAAGGGAAAGTTTAACTTTTCTAATTTGTGTTTAAAAAAAAAAAAATCAAGTTGGTTTCAAGGAAGTATACAAGACGAAAAACTCATTTTCATCAAAGCCATGCATATCCACAGAATCTACGTTTTGATGCTAATCGCCTGCCGTGACGTTTCCTTATTTAGGTAATTTAGGAAATAAAGTTGGTACGATGCTGTAAAACTGCAAATCCAAATCATCACCTCAGATGAGTCCTCGGACCAATCCTACGGTGTGTGTGGTCCAGCGTTTATTTAGTTCCCCACACATAACTTTAGTTCCTACCTGCAGTTAATTCCAGCAAAAATAGCACAGAAAAACATGTATAGAGACGTTACGAAGAAAAATAAACCTCGGAAGGAAGTAGCAGAGAGCGTTGGTGCCTCTGGCGAGTGTATGTAGCTAGTTCAGTTCGCTTGCTTTGTTAATATACTCTGAGAATAAAGGGAGCACAAAGCCTAGCATGTAACATGTAAATCAAACTTAAATACATTTTGAAGAAAAGTGGTGTGTATAAATCATATAGTAAGCTGTAGGCTGTACATTTTTCTCTCTGGACGTAAAAAATACTGGACAGACCACACCCATTAGCAATGGCAGTAGCAATCGCTGCCCGCCCCCAAGAGACAAACTACAAGCAAACACGTCACCTGATAGACTAAGTGTAGCGTTATGCTAAAAATGGCTAATTTTAACTCATGACCAAAGAATTGTTTTATGATGAAAGCAAAAATCCGGCCAAAAATCATACACTGTAAACCCGGACTAAGAATATCTCCTGTAAACCCTTTTATTATATATCTGCATGAATTTTTACAGTTTGTTGCCAAGTTATTCAATGAGCTATATTTAGATCCTACAAAAAAACAGTTTTGCCGCTAACTTTACATCCTGATACTGATGTAAATAAAATTCTAAGTTTTCCCAGCAGTATCTCTTTCTTTTGTTCGTTGTTCTCTGGCTAATCTCACTGTGATCGCTGAGTCACAGCCCCAAACCGAAGGATGTAGACCTGGAGAAATAATTTGGCTCTGGAGAGAGATATATAATAAAGTCTGCACTACGGAGAAGCAGCTATCCTATCCCGTGATGAGATGTGTCCAAAAGGAACAGGATTAAAGCAAGATGTGGTGGACACACACACACACACACACACACACACAGAGAGAGAAAGAGAGAGAGAGAGAGAGAGAGAGATACTCGCTCAGGAGAACTAATCCAAATTGAGTTGCACCTGTTGAGATGTTATCACACGCAGCTGATTGGAGCTGTGATCACATGCCAGGTCTATTTGGAAAGGAGATTAATACAGGACCGATTCGGGAAACACAAAGACGAGGAGTTTGAGGTTTAGATCTTGAAATCGGGTCACAGACATTTCTTCGATAAGGAGCAGATTAGAATCTCCGAAAGTCCAAACAAAAGGTATGAGCAAACAAAGCATCTAAAGTCACTTCTAAACCTGAGCCGTTTTCACGTTTATTGTCCTGAGATTTTAACATGACAAACAATTCTGCAATTCTGCTACCTATCAGAAGGAAAAACAGTGCTGGACAGGCCACGCCCATAAGTGGCGTCAGTAACAGTAGGTATGACTCTTAACCTGTGAGTCGTGTCCTGTTGCTTTGGGTAAAAGCATCAGCCAAATCGAGGTATGTGTAAATCTATAAGCAGCAGTGATCTTTCCTGGCAGAAGCAGTAGCTGGAACTTGAAAGCTTCATAACAATAACACTGGATCGTTTCTGAGTCACAAGGTTACCAGCTTCAGTTTTCTCTTTCTTATTCTGTGCCGTATTTTTCCACCAGCCTTTTATGTTTTTGCCTTTCCAGCTATGGAGTTAATTGCTATTATGAGCTGCTCGCTTTCTTCCACATAAACACTGATTGCTGATTCTTTCTCTGCTGCTGTTGTCGTTCTTGTTCTTGTTGTTGCCTCCGCAGCGTTCTGCTGTCGCTTTGAAGGCTGAACATGAAGCGTTCAGATTTTTGTTATAAATGACAATGATTGTTCTGCAGATTTTATGGCAGTAACCATTTATTAGGCTTGGCCTTCTGCAGCTGCTTTGATGAGCGAGCGGTAGAGGCTGTGAAGGAAATGCCCTTGTTTAATGGATTAAGGGAGAAAAAAATCACCTACACATCTTTGTTAGAACTGACATTTGGTTTTCTTTTTAATGAAAGATAGAAGCTCGTGAGTAAGCAGATAGCCACGTTTACCAGAAGGGACCTCTGTTTTTGTTCAGGCACATGTCAGATTAATGGTGAGCCTGAACACACAGCGCGGCTGACTTCTGGACTCCTACTGGTCAGATGTTGATTATTTTTTTATTGTTTTCTATAACCGCAGCTCTGACAGTAGTGCAGCTGCGAGTCACAGGTTTATATTAATGTGCTCGTTTTTATTTTTTTTCGATATTCACCTTTATTTCAACCTTCCTTTAATTTCATGTCCTTTCATATCTCATATGATTGACTCGCAAGGAGGGGATGCAGATGGATTTCTGAATGAAGGAACACAAACGTGACCACATCTCAGCGGGATGTTGATTCTAATTGCTTTGAATTCCAGGTAGCACGGGCCACTAAAAGTGAAGTGAATCTGGATTAGCGCTTCATCCTCAAAGTCAAAACTGAAGTGCGCTGCGAGCCGACCGAGCGCTTGATTAGGAGAGCTGACAGACCCGAGGGAGGCCGTCCTCTCCCGCTGAACCCTCTGATGTGTCATCACCGATTAATCTTCAAAACGTTTAAGAGCCAGCCCCGTTTTCGTCGAGCAAGCTCTGCTGGCTTTTACCTCGTGTCACACACCTTACCGGGTCTCCGAAGAACCACTCGGTGATTAGGATGCAGCCTGCAGCGTGACGGGAGACGACGTGGCCGGAGTTCTGTTAAACGTGGAGCTCTCGCTCTGAATTCAAACTGCGACATTGCTGATGCCTGACTGACAATCAGAACTGTTGTGGGGCCATGAGAGAAGACACACACACACACACACACACACACACACACACTCAATAAGTGATCAGCTAACATCTGAGTTCCTAACTTCAGTAACTGAACATAGAGGTGATTTGGAGTGTCATACTTTTTATCTGCTTATAGTTACAGTTAATGTTCTTGAAACAGGTTGGTTCCTGTTCTCACTTACGTTATAGCAGCTGTAAACAATCGTTCCCTCACCAGTGTCTCTTTTTTCACTTTCTTGAAGTTAATTAGACAAAAAGAACCCACAAAATGTGAACACGTCTGTCCTGAAGACGCCCTAAACAGCTTTACCTCTGATTGTTACTAAGCGCTGACGCTTCACACAATGTTTACACATGATTTTAAAGTTGTTACTATAGAAACGATAATGTATTAGAACAAGAGAATTAATATAAGCCTGTGATTTGAGTTGCAGACAATATTACCATCAGAGCTGCTGTTATGGGAAAATCAATCAACAGTTCAGACAGAATTCAACAGCACTGTGGTGCAATGCTATTACAAAAACCCTCTGATTTATACCCGCTGATCCCTAATAAGGAAAAAATGAGGTTTTCATCCAATCAGACTTACATAAAATTGCAAATATCAGATTCTTAACCTCTTGTTCCATTTCCAAACCCTGAGGCTTATTATCCAGTAAATACATGAAAAGAATGTGAAATGATTAAGTGATTATTCTGATGTACGTGTGAAGAAGGGGAGTGTTGAGCCATTAACAGATCTTTGAGTTTAAAGAATTTGATCCCACGAAAATATGTACAAATTTGAATGAGCAAGAGCAACGTGTTTGCTGTAATAATGCTGACAGAGAGAGAGAGAGAGAGAGAGAGAGAGAGAGAGAGAGAGAGAGAGAGCAGAACACACAGCAGTCTCAGACCAGCACTGCTCACCAAAGTCTAATCAGAGGCAACCAAATTACTGAGCAGATGAGAAGAGTGTATCTGGAGCACTGGGACAGTCAGAACCCAAACCCAGTTTCAGGCTCTACACAGAGAGTATGAACTGGCAGAGTATCTCTTCACCATCAGAGATATAAAGCAGAGACACATCCTGACCAGGTACAGGCTGAGTGAGCACAGTCTCGCCATGGAGAAGGGCAGACATGGGAGAACCTGGAACACGGGAGAACCTGGAACACGGGAGAACCTGGAACATGGGAGAACCTGGAGCACGGGAGAACCTGGAGCATGGGAGAACCTGGAGCACGGGAGAACCTGGAACACAGGAGAACCTGGAACACAGGAGAACCTGGCTGCTAGAGAACAGAGACTGTGTGCTCACTGTATTAGCGGTGAGGTCGAGACAGAGCTGCACTTCCTCCTCCACTGTGAAAAATACCAACACCAGAGAGAGACATCTTCATCAAAAACATCACACACAAAATACCAAATGTCTGCAATTTAACAGAAGAAGAGAAACTGAGAATCATTCTAGGAGAAGGAAACACTGCAGCCTTCGCTGCAAAGAATGTGTCAGAATGCGAGAGCCTGAGGGACAGCGACACACCTGCACACACCCTGAATACACACACACCATGTTCACACACTCACCTGTCAGGCTTTTGTTGCTGTTTTTTGCTTTATATATATATCTATATATTTATTATTCCCATTTATATATGTATATATGTGTTATTTGTATACATTTTGGTTTAATCTACCTGCACTATTAGCTTTGGCAACAATGTGATTTATAACATTCATGCTATAATGTTATGAGAGAGAGAGAGAGAGAGAGAGAGAGAGAGAGAGAGAATACTATTTTTAAAGGAGAATAGTCGGTAGTTTCTTTTATTGTTTGAAAGGAAAATTTGAATCATTGAGTATAATGTACGGTACTGTACAAACCTTCAGAAATAATGAAATTACACATTTCTACATGAAAAAACATTATAAAGAGCAGTAAACAGTAATAAACTAAACAAAGTCAGTATTTGGTGTGACAATTCTTTACTTTAAAAAAAATCAGTAGTCTCAGGTGCACTTTGTGCAGCTTTATAAGGAAATTAGTGGGTAAGTTTTTCTGAATATCTTGGAGAATCTGCTACTTATTTACGTACGTGTTACATAATAAGTTGCTTTCTTTACTGATACACAAACATTTTTCAGTAATGTTTAATTTTTAGTTAGAAAAGCAATATTTGGAAATATAATATATAATAATGTGAACATCATAAAATAAACATCTATAACAAAATTCATACAAAAAATATTACGACTTTTGCACAGTCCTGTATATACAGGTTTTTTTCGATCGAACATCCATCACATCACTCGAAACCGGTTTTAGAAATAGTCTTGCCTTTATTAAGACGTCTATAAATAAATGATAAAAATTTGAAACTGCATGAGATTTTAAAATGTCCATAACTCCTAAGCACCTACCTGTATATTGTGTATCATAAAGATTCGTATTCATGAAAAAAAAACAAGCTGTTAATATGAGAAAGACAGAAATACGGACCATGAACGTGACTTGAGTTTAGTCTAAAATGGCTGACGTTGGTGTTCGAGTCAGCTTTCATCATGTCAGGTTTGTTTTTTCCTTTTAAACTTTCTGTTTAACACGAATCTCAAACCTGCCATCCCCGATGAAGAGTAATGCGTAGTCCTGCCATATAGACAGACAGTTTTTGAAAATGTAGATTTTACCCCTCTCTTAAAAAACAAACAGCGTTTCTGAGAACATCTCCATTCACGCAAAAACTCGAATGGAAAACACTCACTTGAGACCGATCTATTAAATGCCTCATGAATAACAGACATAATAAACAGCTGTAATTAGCATTCGCAGGTACATGCTGTCAACTCAAACAATCTCTTGTGTAAGATAGAAACTGTAGTGTGCGTATATACCGGGTTATACGGTAACTTTTTCAACGCTAAATGACATTAACTATGTATAATGTTAGCTAAGTCGAACATTCGTCAGACTGCTCAGTTTTATTTCGTATTAATGAACTCAAAACATTCTCCATTTACGTCGAGAGAAATCGAGGACGCCGCGTCAGCGCCTATTTCAAGATGAGGGAAGGGGGCGGGGCTTCCGGAGGGTCATTGTAGAAACCAAAACACCTACGCAGCTGTCAATCACGCCATAGTCTTACATTATGAATCATCTGGGGTTGTGCTTTGTTCTACCATTGATTTTAAAGTCTAAATCTGCAAATACACTTCAGGTTCACACAGCGGCATCGTAATTCCTGAGGACGTGAACAAGTGATGCTCCAAACCACTGCATGATACGTGCAGCGGCCATCTTGTCTACATGAACGCATAGTTAAAAGCGAGTGTAGTCCAGGCTTAAGTCTGTAAATTCAACTTAGTTCAAGAAGACGTAACCGTCTCATGCATAGCGTCCACACTTATGGAGAATCAACTTACAGAAAATATAACACACAAAATCCCAAATCCCTGAAGAAAGTAAAAGATGTCTTTGTGCGAGACCGCACTGAAACATTTATTATTTACAAAATCAGCTGCATCATGAAAAAGACCTGAACCGTGTAAATTTTCTCAAGAATATTGCTATAGTTTGTGCAAAATGATATTTTTCTATAATTTTGTTCATTAACATTCATATTTTATTCTTTTTACTTTTTAGGTATAATGTTTTATTTTCCATGTACTTTTTAATTTAAGTGATATTTAGGAAAAGAAAAAGAAAAATTCATATGAAATGCCAATATAAGTAATAGAAAAAACATCTAAAGAAGCTGGGTATGTTTTTTTTTTTTAAACAATTTATGCATGAAAGGGTTAAACCACACATCATTCACCCAACATTTACTTCATAAACCTCTGGTGGCTGTGTATAAAGTCGTTATGTGTTCCTTAATATAGTCTCTCTAAACTGTTTTCTAAATAAATGATCATCAAACCCACATTTCGCACTCAGATTTCAAACGAGCTCAAATTAAAAAAGCATGACGTTCTAAGTTAAACATTTCTTTTCTACTTTGCCATAATTAAATTTTTAATGTCTCCATAATTCTTCCGAGTCTCACTAGGCGGTCCTCGTGTTGAGGTTTAAAATGGTGCATGCGTGACGTTTTTGCCCTCATTTGCTCTTCCATTATATCTGCTGTGATTTATGTTTTGTTTACGACTCCCAGGAGAGAGCGCAGAAACACACACCGCACGTTTGGTAGATAAAAACATTCGAGTGTGCCGTCATACCCGAAGACACACAAATCATCTCTTTAAATCACCAGATACTTCCTGCGCTTTGCATACATTTCCCCGGTAAATGCCGAGGGTTCCCTGAGAGGATGTGTTCCAAATTGACCTATGCTAATCAGCGTGTGATGGATTTGGGACGCTAGCACAGCCATCACGCTCACGGCTGAATGCAGCTGAAGATGGAGGACGTTAAAGTATAATTAGTGTCATTCAGAGAGAAAGATTTGTGAAAGGCTTGGAGCTCGTTCTGCACATGCTCGCAACTCGACTGGAAGAGTTTGGGTAAAGAAGTCAGAATTGAAAAGGGCTTTCTTTTATCATAGACACCAAAACGAGTCCGAATAGTGGGCTTTTTCAGTCATCTACGTATTATTTCTACTTCTAAATCAAGGCAGCTACACTTGGCTAGAGATTTGCAGTAGTTGATTACTTTCCTATAACAGCACATCCGGAGTGGTTTATTCCTCAGGAATTTGTCAATGCTAACAGCTTTCATAGTCACATCGAATGTTCAGAAAACAAGTTACAGCGATAAACTCCTCTGTCCTGAAGATGTCAGAAAACTTAAAGTTACAGCTTTACTTCTGACACTGGAGACTCCTTCCGTAAATGTCACATAAACGTCTCATTACAGAAAACTTCACCATCTTTTCAAGATCTTTTTCATTCCGTTTATGTGGAGCGTCCAACCTACGCGTCCCTGTGAATGAGCCGTTACTATAGAAACCTACAGCGAGAACGTCACGAATTTTGTGAGTTTTCGAAAAATGTTGTCAAAAATGCTGTTCATCTTAAACAAATGAGTTTTCAGGTAAGATTTAAATAAAATTATATAAATGTGGTTCTCTAATAAATGTGTAGATATATTTTGTGTATTTTTAAGTACTGCGAATTGTATGTACTTTAGTGTTTTTTCTCCGTTTTGCCCCGTGTTCAGTAATGCTGTGTCTAAAACAGCTGAGCTTGTGCTAAATCAGCTGATACCGATTTCTTTTCTTTTTTTTTTTTACTCAGTAAAGAAATAAATAAAAAGATGGCCAGTTACCCACTTTTAGTCTTAATCTCAGGTCTTGCGGGGTTAAAGGCGACCCGAGTTCTGAGAAGAAAGAGCAGTAAATTTTCTTCGAGATGATAAACAGTCCCAGTCGCCTCGCTTCCCAGACTTCACTTCAATTGTTCACAGTCTTGATCTGAGCATTTCACGCAGATTAAAACTGAAAAGACCAATCTGTATTTATGAGCAGCCGTTTCCCACCGGCTCCAGCCCTCTGATTGTTGATGAGTTGGAAAGTAAATTCCAAATAGACCTGGATCCAAAAAAAAAAAAGAAAGCGCTTTAAACCGATCCAGTTACCTGTGGGAAAGATCGCAGCTTCAGCACAGCTGAGATGAAATGGAGCGTGTGAGGAAACACACTGCGCTCTGTAATCTTAATTCACCAGCCGAGTAGAACTGTAACCAACATCTCCGAACCATTATCCCCTCGGGCGTCCTCTTTTTTCTGCAGGTATACTGATATATTCAGTTTTTCCTCCATGTTTTAGCTACGTATTCACGCAAAAACGCTATTTTCAGTCTCTGAAAGCGAAACTTTTCAAAAAAACATCCTCAGTGGTGGAGAAATTTGAAAATGTTTTCGCTGTTTTCATGTGAACGGGAAAAACATACATTTTTGAAAAACGCTGACGTCACGGTGTTCCTTTGTGCTCTGTGATTTTTTTTTTTTTTTATCTGATAAGGTGTTTGCAGTTTAATTTCACTTTGCTTTATTATTACTGTCATGGAATGACCACTTAGACGGATGCGACTGCAGTTGAGCGCTTTTAATGAAAGACAGGCAGAACAAGTCCAAAATGTTTGGCTTTGGTGGTTACGGGGTCAATAAACGGGCTTAGTTCAGGCGATCAGCAAACAGTGTGAACTGGACATTATCTAAACATGTGAACCAGGAAGCAAGCAAAGTCAAAGAAGCAGAACAGCAAACACAATGATCAGCAGGCTGGCTAAAGTCAGACGCACGGGACAAAATGAGCGTGTATTTCACAAAGCCTTAGTGAGTGAAAGTCTCTTTTTAAAGTGTGTGTGTGTGTGTGTGTGTAATCAAAAGTCCGGTGATTGAGAGTGGGTTAGCGGTAGTGGACTCTGGGGTGTGTAGACTGGGATGGCCATGTTTGAAGGCTGAGGTGCATTCTGGGAAGTGGAGTTCGTGGACTGAGTCGACCCGACAATTACTGTACGCTACAAACCCCACAGTAGCTCCACCTCTTCGTCAGGCCACATGTACCGTACGAATCCATTTTTAGCTTTAGATGCTGAAAATTTTCCGCATTTCTCGTCCTCTTCGTAGCTCTTAACGTTCTTCCTGAAGTATTTGACGTAACAGTTTCTAACACACTGACGTCACCTTCTGAGTGAGCGTTTTCAAATCGTTTTCATTTTGAACGGAGTTATTTTTGACAGCATTGAAATAAAACTTACAATTTTGCAAAATGTGGACAGAAGCTGCATCAGTGGGGTGAAGGGATAAAACCTGACTCGCATCTGAGTTTCTTTTCCTGCTCAAAAGGCAAAGTCCATTTGATTGCCATGATCAGCCATGTTGCTCGCAGAGCGGTTGGATTGGTGAGCGCCGTCTCCTGACCTCAACGCTTTTCCCTTTTAACTTCTACAATACAGTGTACGTGTATGAGACGGTCCACGATCACAAGGGCAACCGAAAATAAATAAACTAAATTATACAGTAGATCCGTGCACATTTCAGTAGGTACAGCTGTTATTTCCCGACAGAGCCACTCTCTTCCACTCATGCACAAGAAAAAAAACTCATGACCGAAGCTATAGTTAGCTATGAATTTCAAATCAGTGGTTTAACTAATAATACGTACGTTTATTATATATGACTGTAATTAAAACAGTACAAAAATGATCAACACTACAAGTGACATTATTTAACGAAGAAAAACGTTTAATTGTGATTCTGATGTGGTGAAGTTTTCTGTAAGGAGAATTGTGTTTATTTGTGTAACGGTTATGGAAGGAGTCTCCAGTGTCAGCGCTTTGTAACAGAGGAAACGCCGTAACTGTGAGTGTATCGCTGCTGTGTGTCGCTCATTAATGAATGAAATGAATTATTGTAATTTATTATTGAGTTGCTGCAGTATAAGAGGAATAACACACTCCAGATTGACGCTACAAAAACATACGCCACGTCAGTGTGGCGTGTTTTATTCCTTACGTTATACGCCGTTAATGAATGATCATAATCCCTCCAAAGCCTAAATCATTAAAGGCATTAAATATTCACTCTGGCGTGAGTTGAACAAATGCGCGTTTTTTTAAAAAAAATCTTTTTGAAGTCCTCTAACAGTCTCAGCTTGTGAGTGCTCAGATGTGCCGCGTGAATGACCTTTTCTCCGGCAGATTTCCCAGCGCTGCCCTGTTTTGGTGCGATTCTTCTTTGTTGGAATAAAGACTTCTTTTGATCAGGGATTTTTTTTTTCCTCTTTGAGTGTTAGAGTCAATTTTCTCCCCTCTCTCTCTCTCTCTCTCTCTCTCTCTCTCCCTCTCTCTCTCTCACTGCATGGCTTTGCTTTGATGCAAAATTGAATTACGGGTTCCACGAGGATCCAGTGACAAATTACACATCCGTATTTTTATAAAGATGGCTCAGAAATGGGCAGCTGTGTGTGAGAGACAAAACAGCTCTGCTGAGAACGAATAAAACACTCTGCGTGTCATGCCGTTACAGGAAAATAATCAGCGACGAAGCAGAGTTACTCTTACCATCCTGAAGTTGATTGTTTTATTCCTCTCCTACAGCAACTCGCCAACGATTACAACTCTGTACTAATTAAATAACAGCGTATAATACTTTTTATCCTTTTATAGTTACAGTTAATGTTGTGGAATGTCCGCAAAACAAGTTAATTCCTGTTCTCACAGAGGCACTGTAGATATCTCTCTCTCTCTTTCTTTCTTTCTTTCTCTGTATCTCTGTTTCTCTTTCTCTTCCTGTCTTTGTCTGTCTCTCTCTTGCTCTCTGTCTGTCTGTCTGTCTCTCTCTCTCTGTCTCTCTTCCTCTATCTCTATCTCTCTCTCTTGCTCTCTGTCTGTCTGTCTCTCTCTCTCTGTCTCTCTTCCTCTATCTCTATCTCTGTCTCTCTCTCTTGCTCTCTGTCTGTCTGTCTGTCTCTCTCTCTCTGTCTCTCTTCCTCTATCTCTATCTCTCTCTCTTGCTCTCTGTCTGTCTGTCTCTCTCTCTCTGTCTCTCTTCCTCTATCTCTATCTCTGTCTC
>CM040981.1:1309070-1341392 GCA_022985145.1 Pangasius djambal | reverse complement strand
CTCTCTCTTGCTCCCTGTCTCTCTCTCTCTCTCTCTCTCTCTCTCTCTCCCCTCAGGTTCAGTCAGCAGCTGATTACATTTCCACGCCGTGTTCCAGCAGGTTGTTGGTTCACAACAGCATGCGGAAGGTTCTGCTGAGGCTCATTAGAGCGGAGAACGCTGCGTGTTTCGGTTCCACTGCGGCACGTTATTCAGGCGTCGAGCCGCAGAGAAAAGTCTTCATTAATGTGCTCTATTGTTGTTGTTTAATTATCTGTTGGATCAATCAGCAGAAAGTAAACAGCAAACAGCAGCGGAGCAGGAGAACCTCCTATAGAGAGGTGGAATGACTTTACACACACACACACACACACACACATGTGGTTTGGGACATGTCCTCAGTGAACAAACAATGGCGAGATCTTTGAAATAGGATCGTGATTAGATGGCCTAGACAGTGTTTAGGGTGTGTGGTTTGGAACACGTCCATTATGGCCTGATGACTGTGGGATATTTGATAAAGGATGATGTTGAAGTGGCCTAGATAGTGTACATGGTATGTGGTTTGAGACATGTCCAGCATGACCTGATGATGGTGTTTATGTGCCCTGTATAGTTTACAGTGTGTGGTTTGGGACACATCCGTGGTGTTTAAGCTGTGGTGGTGTTTATGAGGTCTATATAATGAACAGTGTGTGGTTTGGGACACGTCCATGGTGTTTAAGATGTGGTAGTGTTTTGTGCCCTGTATCGTGAACAGTGTGTGGTTTGGGACACGTCCACAATGAGCTGATTCTGGTGAGACATTTCATATGAGATGGTTTTTATGTGGCCTATATAGTGATTATGGTTTGTGGTTTGGGACACATCCACCATGGACTGAGACAATGCAAATGGTGAGTAATTAGAGATGGGATTGTGTTTATGTGCCCTAGTTAGTGAATACGATTAGTGGTTTGGGATAAGTCCATAATCCAGACTGATTATGGCGGACCTTGGTGATGGTGGTTATGTGACCTATATAGTAAATACGATGTGTGGTTTGGGACACGTCCACAGTGTACTGATGACGGTGAGACCTTTGAGATGTGATGTTGTTGATGTGGCCTTCATAGTGAGCATGTGGTTTGGGACAGATCCTGTAAAAGTGCTAGACAGTGTTCAGTGAGTAGGGAGCAATTTCTCACATTCTCACCGCATCATACTGTATATAGATCTAAAGAAGTACACACATAGCTTATGTACTTCAGTCATCTGATTGGTTGAAGTGCTTGTTGCCTGGTAACCGCACTCCGTCTTTCAGCAGCCTTGTGTCTGGGATGTAATATCACAAAGACACTCTCGCCGAGGTCTGATAAACATGTAGTCTATTGACAAAGCCAAGAAAAAAAAAAGAAATTCACAAAAGCCTGCTTCTCGGAGCGAGTGCATGATGTAAGAGCTGTTTTATGAGCTTCTAAACCCGGCTTGTCAGACGCGGGTGATAATCGAGACTACGTGACTGCACGTGAACGACACGTTTCTGTCCCAGATGTACGTAATAGAGACCTACAACGGCACTCACTGAAAATAAGTGCGCCCCATAGACTCTTATTGATTTTCTCAGATTTTTAGAGCAATTTTTTAAAAATGTGAGACACTTTTTTTTTTTCTTTTCTGGATTCATTTGTTTTCTTTTGCTTTGGGTTTTTTATTTTGTTTTTAGGTTTGTTTTTGTCCTGATTTTTTTCCTTACTATAATTCATCTTTCACTTAAAAAAATAAGTAAAAAAAATACAAATAAATAAATAAATAAAAATGAAAAAAAAACATTAAAATTTTTATTATTCATTCATTAAAAAAATAACCAACTAATATATATATATATATATATATATATATATATATATATATATATATATATATATATATATAGGCGACTAGCCTAGCAACCTGACGCTACTGTCAAGAATTTTATTTAGGAATCAGTTTGCCTTTAGCTAAAATGTTCTCCATTTATTATTATAGATTAGCACTAACAGTCAACGAGTGCTATTTGGCTGAAATAACACTTTCAACTGGTGTAACTCTAGAAGATCCTTATATCTTGGCACCCTCGGCTAAATGATGCTAAGTGGTGACCTACCCTGCGATGACCGGTCGTTTATACACATCTCAGAGAAACGCAGAGCACTAATACTGGAGAGTCTGTTGATGCTTTCAACTTTGTTGTTTGTGGGCAACATCAAAGCTAGCTAGCTAACCGTGTCCTATATAGGCAACTCTTAAGAATGAATGTGACCTAGATATCTAGTGTTAGCTAGCTAGTTTCTTGACATAGATTTTAGGTGAGCTGTGTAGGTTTGTTAAAGCAATACACATATATTTTAGCTAACTAGCAAGCTAAGCCTTTTCAGTTTTTAGTTAGCAAGCCAACTTCACTGATATGATAGTTACGTAGCTGAGATGAAAAAAACCTCCTAACCGCCTGTAGCCAAAGCCGTCTCCTGTTGGCTTGTCTGATTCTGTAGTATGCTGTAAAAACAGAT
Source organism: Pangasius djambal (assembly GCA_022985145.1). NCBI lineage: Eukaryota > Metazoa > Chordata > Actinopteri > Siluriformes > Pangasiidae > Pangasius > Pangasius djambal. Next base: position 1,338,885 of record CM040981.1, on the reverse strand, counting down.
GAACACTTTTCTGATTTTGACCTCCAATGCGACATTTTAGAAAACAAATTCTGTCTTGCTGTTAAAAATCACTCTTGTCCCCAGGAGGTGCGGCTGATATCACAATGATGCATCGCACGAGCTCTTAGCATTGATTCTACTCATCTCCGGAACCGTAGCATTAGGGTGGAGTTAGTGGAGAGCGCTGTCTAACACGTCGCTCCAAAATCTCTCATAGGTCTTTAATGGGGTTGAGACTTGGTAAAGACATTTGCAGTATCATCATATGGCCTAGCTTTTAGCCTGATATGCACATCATATTTGTTTATTTCACCTGCTAGTTTATTGGCTTCCCTAAGGAGAGATCTCAGAAGTAACGGATGAACGTTACTATGGTTTGCTGACTCATATAAAATAGCTGGTGCTAATAAAGGCTACATTGCAAGCTAGCTACGTACAGAACGTCTGGAGTACACAAATGTGACAGGTACAATTCAAGCAGTAGCATGTTCATCAGATTTTATGGAAGAGTAATGACTCATAATCATACTTTCTGGTGTCACCTAGAAGAGCATGGGTTCCTTTTTGGGTCTCGTTCCTCTCAAGGCTTTTCCCTCATGTCATCTCAGGGGGTTTTTCCTTGCCACTGTTGGACAACTCAATTATAGTTCATATTCTGGTTCCAGAGACCTCCAGTGGTCCTTTTCCACTGATGGATGGGATAGAGTGGGGGGCAAATACATTGTAGAGACCAACAGATGACCTACAAAGTGGCCTGTGTCAAAGATGGACTTGATAAACTAGCAGCTTGTTGCAGTTGTACAAAATGTTAGCAGTAATTTCAGGAGTTAAACTAGACTAACTCGGTATTGCATCAGTTCAGCCTGATGGTCACCATGGAACAAATCTCGAGCTTTTACAGAACATGATGCAAAAATGGGGCAGAAGTGAGTGCTGGAGCAGTGCGAACTCCTTCCAGCCATCACAGCCTGACACTGCATGACATGTTAGTGAAAAAATAAATAATATATATCTACAAACATTGCCTTTTTGTATTTTTGTTGTAAATTGCATTCACTGCTTGCACTCTGGCTAAAGGGGAAAAATGCAGTAAAGATTTATTAAACTGTGTGAGGTTGAAAAATAATACTATTCTAATCCTATGAGAATGAGAAACTTTTTTTTAAAAAAGATTACGTTCTTTAAATTGACAAGAAAACCAATTTTCTGCTAGTTCTGCTCAAATCAGTCAGGACTGTGATGAGATGAGATGTGATGTGTGAGATGAGATGAGATGAGATGTGATGAGATGTGTGGGGTGAGATGTGATGAGATTTGATGTGTGATATGTGATCGTGTGTGAGATGAGATGTGATGTGTGAGATGTGATGAGATGAGAGGGATGAGATGTGATGTGATGTGATGTGATGAGATGTGATGAGATTTGATGTGTGAGATGTGATCGTGTGTGAGATGAGATGTGATGTGTGAGGTGTGATGTGATAAGTTGAGATGAGATGTGATAAGTTGAGATGAGATGTGATGTGGTGTGTGTGAGATGTGTGTCATGTGTGTGAGATGTGATGTGTGTGATGTGTGAGATGTGATGTGTGTCATGTGTGCGAGATCTGATGTGTGATGTATGTGAGATGTGACGTGTGTGATGTGTGTGAGATGTGAGTGATATGAGAGATGTGATGTATGTCACGTGTGTGAGATGTGAGGTGAGATGTGGTAAGATGAGATGTGATGTGTGAGATGTGAGATTTGATGTGATGTGTGAGATGTGATGTGTGTGAGATGTGATGTGTGTGATGTGTGATATGTAATGTGTGTGAGATGTGATGTGTGTGTGACATGTGTGATGTGTGTGTGATGTGTGTCGTGTGTGTGAGATCTGATGTGTGATGTGTGTGAGATGTGATGTGTGAGATGTGAGTGATATGAGAGATGTGAGGTGAGATGTGGTAAGATGAGATGTGGTGTGTGAGATGTGAGATTTGATGTGGTGTGTGAGATGTGTGTGACATGATGTGTGTGACATGATGTGTGTGATGTGTGAGATGTGATGTGTGTGAGATGTGTCATGTGTGTGATGTGTGAGATGTGATGTGTGTGTGATGTGTGTGATGTGTGAGATGTGATGTGTGTGATGTGTGTGAGATGTGTCATGTGTGTGAGATGTGATGTGTGAGATGTGATGTGTGTGAGATGTGATGTGTGAGATGTGATGTGTGTGAGATGTGATGTGTGTGTGACGTGTGATGTGTGTGAGATGTGATGTGTGAGATGTGATGTGTGTGAGATGTGATGTGTGTGTGACATGTGTGATGTGTGTGATATGAGAGACGTGTAAGATGAGCTACACGGCTCTGAGTCAGTAAAAACCGAACACTTGACAGCCCATAAAGTGCTCATTAACAAAGGCCACTAGAAGCATATGATTCATATTTTAAAAAGAAAATTAAGTTGTCCATTAACTCCACGGACGACTTAATTAAAAGAAACTTTCCTTGACTGATTATATCATTTAGTTTGCTAAAGACTGGAAGGTGCTTAATTCAAATCTCAAAATTCCCAAAAAGCCACTTAATACCTCGGAATCGGATTTGTCTTCGGTTGTAAGTCATTTTAGATAAAAATCTTGGCAAAATGAATATGTGTAAAATATTTAGCATCACTGATGAAAAAATGATTCCACCAATAGCAGCGCTTTACGGCCGTTATGTTACGCTTTATGTTAGCCATGTACAGGATAGCTGTCTGAAAGTGCTAGCGTTATATTCTGCATGCTAATAAACCATCGTGACATCATATGGGTTAAAACTAAACCACACTGGTAAAGTGTTGGCTTTTATGCAACTTTAATCAAGTTTAGCGAAATAATTATCATTACGTGCTCTAAAGTCAGCGCCAACTCCTAGCTAGCTGCTTGCCTGCTAAAATGAGATTGGGCTAGCGTTACGTTAATCTATATCTTATAGCCTAGAGTTATCGCCTTTAATTATTTTGTTATTAGATTATCTTCATCTCGCGCCACAATTCTGCTTCCCGCTTCTCTTCATTTTGTAAACTTGTGCAAGTCCTAAATGCTAGCGAAATGGCGCTCCCTTTAGGTGGGTTTCTGGTATAGCGTTGTACATTACCTGACTGAGGTTTTAGCGGACATTATTTTCCAAAAATAAGAAACCAACTTAGGCAGTGATGATGTAAGTGCATCGGGCAGCATCTTTCTTTGTCCCGTGAGCTTGTGTGAAAATAAAAACCTCCTGCGCTAGTAACTTTTTGGTTGGGAACTCGGTCCTGGTGCACACCTCTAGTCTCAAAACGGATGCCGTGTGAACACTTCTGACAAGGTGTCTAAATAAAAACACATTATTCATTCATGGAAACATCCCTATACGAGACACATTTAATTTAGCATAGATTTGGTTTGAACTCAGTCTGGATGGAAGACACAGAGCTCTTCTCTGGTTCCAGCAGAGGAACACCTGAAGAACTCTAGATTTAAACAAGGGTTCCAGATTTAAGTGTATGTTGAAGGTTGTGCTTTAATTACAGTTTCTAGGACCACATGGATGTAGAAATACATAAGCATAAGCAATGGGTTTTTAAAAAAAAATCTTGAATTAATAAATTCAAAGCCATAATAATTTTAAACCAGTCTGAAAATGTTTGCCAGGAATGGAGCAGATGGTGAGGGAGACTCCAGGGATCACAATTTTAGAATTACTGGTTTATATTATTCTTGGGGTCATCGAGTTTCAAGCTTCAAATCCGTAACAACAAGCTGTTCAGAAGAGTTGCAGGAAAGAAGCTCTTCCTGAGAGAAGGCACAAAAAACTTCAGCGAGCTTCAGTGGAGCGACGGCTGTAATCGTGTGCTGTATTCAGACGAGACCGAAATCAACGTTTTCATGCATTCCAAAACCTGACTGCCTCTGCCAGGAGGTTACGACTTGTCTGTCTGATCAGTCTTTTTCTCAACAGCGTAATAACAGTAATTCAAACAAATATCTAACACAGAAATTCTTGGAAGAAGCAAAAAATGTCAGGGATTTTGAATAACCCTGTGTGCTGATTATTTTAAATCCAGTGTTTTGCTGTAAAAAAAAAAAAAAAAAAGAAAAGAAAAAAAAATTCAAGCATTTTCACACTCGAGTCCAATCGCCGACAGATTCTGGGCTCGTGGCTCATAATCGCAGGTTTGCTTTCACACAGAAGAAATCAGGTTTGTAAAATGGTAGACACTGTGTTCATCCGTTTTCTGGAATGATCCACTGGTCCCAAGCAGCTGAAACTCTATAACAGAGTGTTTCCCCGTCACGTCCGATCCAGGAGCCACCACTTTCCATCCTGATCCTAATCCAGCCCAGAATTTATGACTCTCTCACTCACCTGTTTCCTGTTTACATCCAATCAGCACAGTGTATTTAACAAACCCTTTCTGGTTGGTTCTTTGCAAGGTTCTCCAGTTGCAATTCTGAGGAGTATTTTTAGAGTCCTGGTTTTGAGCTTCTGGCTTTCTCAGTACTATCCAGTTTCCTGATCCTGTTTCCCTCTGTTTTTCTGATCATTTGACTTTGTGACATTCCCTGTCAGGAAGAGTTTCAAGGACAACCTATTTTGGCCACTAAGAATCCTAAACTATCCAATTAAACAACAAGAATTGTTTTGTTTTGTTTTTTGTTTTTTTTTTGGTGACCTTTCTTGGTGATCTTTTTAGCAGATTACTGTGAAGCAAGCAAAAAGTGGCTAAACAAAATCATTTGTTTTCATTAAATTAATCATATTTATGGCAGAACAACAAAATAATGAATTCTAGTTGCTAAGCAAATCATAAAAAAAATAAAATAAAAAAAAATAAAAAAAGCCTTCCAGCAGTGTGAGCATAATTTCAAAGTTTCAAGCAACTTCACATCCTGCTGTAACTAAAGTAGGGCAAGTCGATTTCTCTATTGTTATTTTTGTCTTGTAATTTGGCAGAGAGCATCGTGTGGGCTAGACTGAAGTGGGAGGCGATTCTGCGATCCAAAAAACTTGTATAACTGTAATCCTATCAGGCAGCTGTCTCGCCGGTGGGACGAAGCTGCACAGCGTCTTTACAGGATTCCTGAATCTCAGTTATTTAAGACAGACAGACAGAGAGAGACAGAGAGAGAGACAGAGACAGAGAGAGAGAGAGAGAGAGAGAGAGAGAGAGAGATGTAGAAATACAGAGCTATGTAGTTTAACCATTTCCTTCTTTTTGTCATTAAACCAGCGTGTAAATCTGTAGTAAAAATGGATACCTTAATATAGATCAGGTTTCATCCATCATTTTTATGGGTGATGTGTAGAGTGAATATTTTTGGATTGCTTAGCTCTGATTGGTTGCACTACAGCCAATCATAGAGTCTTATTCAGATTTTCAAAAGAACAGCAGGTGTGTTTTATCAGCTCTGGTCAGGGGGTCGCTATCGCTATAGACTCTCAAAAAATATCTATAGATCATCAACTGCCTGTCACATGACTGTCTACGCCTGACTACGGATTTTATGAATTTTATGACAACAGTTCCTGGTTGTTCATGTTTGGTAGATATTCTACACACACTCCACAGACTAGCAGCATTTCTTTCATGGCCCAGTCTTTAGCTCTTGATGTTTCGCAGACTGTCCACTCTTTATCCTCTCGTCCCCAGTCCTATCGCAATTTCAGATCTAGTTCACGTGAACCCGATTGGTCTTACGACGTTTACTTGAGTATTACGATGAACTTACACTGAGGTCGTGTCACCACTGTTTTTTTGTGAGTAGTTTTTGTTTTAGCTAAAAGCTTGCGTTCAGAAACTGATCCAAATGCTTTCTAAAAAAAATGTTCGCTTACCCTGAAAAGCTTAACGGTGTCAGCTTTTCGTAATGGTTATAAACGTCACGCGTCGATTATTCTGTTGTGAATTTATAGAAAACTAGAATAATGATATTGTAGTATACATGCAAATTTGAAGTGTAAGGATTTATACTGTAGCTGTCATTATAATGGTTAATTTCATTTTAAGTTGGAATTCCCACTGACAGAAACACCTGACGTCTCAGTCCAAATGGTTTGATTTTTTATTTCACTTCCTAACACTAAAATTAAAGTGACTTCTGATTAACGATACAAAACAGAAAACTTTTTCTAATCTTCATTTTAATATTACTAGGGACAAATAATACCAGGGTCTAAAAGATGCTGCATTATTGAGTGAGGTTTTTTTTTTTTTTCATATTCCTGATGCTCTAGTTGGCAGATAAACAGTTTAAAAGATGATGATGATGATGATGATGATGCAGTAATTTATATACATCTTTTGAATCCTAATTTTTGCTGTACATCACATAAATGGATGGGCGTCTGTGTTTTTCTGAACAGAAGCACTTATAACGCATTAAGATCGGAAATTCAGAGTACTGACTTGGAAAAAGATGTCTGTGGTGCATCAAGGCCTGAGGGCGGAAGATTTCATTTTAGCGACTATTAGATGCAGCTTGATAAAGAACTCCAAAGAAACAGAAAGCAGAATCTGAGTTTTTCCACAGGCTCTTTTCTAATTAATGTGACATTTAATTATTTAAAATGATTAATACCTTTTGTAAAAAGCTCAGCGTTCATGGTTAGAGCAGGAGTGAGTCATGTCTAACTACAGGAAGATTCATAATGTATTTAGTGTGCATTAAGCTTTATAACTCACACACACACACGCGCACACACACACACACACACACACACATGCACATGAATGAGCAATTAATCAGTTTTTGAGTCTTGACTTTGTAGATGACTTTGTAAACGAGCTCCAACCAATCGCTTATCCACAGACCGCATATGAGCGACACAAGCCGAGGTGGCGGCGGGGTTTAGATTCAATAACCAATGTTTGGAGCGATCTTGAAGATAAAGCGGAGCATGAAATTGAAGTTTAGCCATGAGTAGATTTCCGAGCGCAGTCTGAAGGCCAGCAGAGAGCGCCGAGTGGATGTGGGAGAGCACGAGACAGACAAATCCCTCTCAGTATCGCAGCCGCTAACGCGGCATGGCTGCTGGAATTCAAACGAGCCGTTCTAAAAGGCTGATATTAGTTAATGTATATAACTAATTCAACCTGGAGCCAGAAATCACTAGGGATCTTAGAGCTTGGTATCATCAAAGTTTTCATCCAGTATGACTGAGGACTGCACTCATCCGGCTCATTATCTGTTTGCGAAATCGCTGTCTGGCAGACGCTTCTGCTGCATCCAATCACAGACAACCAGACCGAAGAACAATTTTTTTTTTCTCCAAGCCATCAGATAACAGCCAGCAGTCCTTCATCCAACACTGTGAGACTTTATTACTGCCACTTCCAGACACTTAGTTACTATTCAGATTTTTTTATGATGTACTATTTATTGTACTCATTTTTACTGTTCTGCTTTATTTAATAGCACATGTCCCTTTACTCTGCCGTTGTACACCACTGTTTCATTTACCTCATTTACCTTATTACATTACAGCATCATCTCAACCACTCATGTCCAAATATGTGTGTGTTCATGTCTAATAGTGTTTGTACTGTCAACGTCTACATCTAAACCTCGTCACTTCAATGCCCAGCGTACCCAGTGTAACCGCGCAAGTGACAAATAAACGACTCTTGAGATGTAATGAGAAATCATGAAAATACGCAGAAAGGAATCTACTATATACACAGCGTACAAGAAAAAGCCTATGTAGTATTTTGTTTTATACCACATCACTGTTGAATTCGGGACAGACTCCTTCCTCGGTTCATCTGATGCTAAAAACAGTCAAGTGATCTCTAACGCTGCTGAACTACAGCACACTTCTAAAAAGAAAAGCACATACGTACATGTAATTCCTTCCCAAATATCTGTGCTTTATTAAAGCATTTCCAGTTTTGCAGCACATCAGTCGTTACTTATCACTCTGAAGTAGGAGGAAACCGGATTGGCTGAAATTTCTGGGTATGGCACGCATTCAGATTGAAGCACACCGTACACAACGCAGCCCAGAAATCTAGCTGTCTATTTAAAGAGCCATTCTAGTGACATGCATTCCCACTCAAATGTGCAATTAAGAATAAAATAAATAAATAGAATAGAATAGAATAGAATAAATCATCATTTAATCATCTGTAAATAGAGATGAATCTACAGAAGTATATACAGAGTGTTTCCCAACTGAACCTATAGAGGAGTACTATTTTTTGTTCTGTTTTTTTTTTTAAATAGTGCATTTCAGTGTGTCATTGGATGCTGCCGTCAAAATTAAAATAAAATTAGTATCAAGAATATTTTACAAGAGAAGCCAACTTGAGTAAGAAGATATTTTATTTAATATCCACGATTTCATGATTGACGGGTTCATCAGGGGGCGGGGCGCTGGCGACGGGAGACACGCGGAAACGTACCGTCGTGTTTTAGAAACTGATCATCAAAATCATATAACTAGAATGACTCTGCTTTTACTTTTAACAATTAAGTACAAAAAAAAAAACCAAAGACGTTTATACTTTAACTCAAGTAGAAAGATAAATAGACTTTTACTCCAGTTGCATGTTATCAAAGATATCTCTACTTTCAAGTACAGGAATTTTTTTTTTACATTTTGTCCACCAAAAGAAGGAACTAAAAAAAGGATCTATCTTTGAAAAGAACAAGATGTGCCTCAAAAGATTCATGGAAAAAGGACTTTAATTACCAGAGGAAACACTCCAAGACATCTTGTACGCCAGGGTTTATTACATCGGCAGAGACAGAACTTTCCGATGCCAAAGCTCTAACGCTGGTCTAACGCCGGTCACGTAGTAGCAAATTCCAAACTTTTTAAACAACGTGAATATATTAGAAGCCTTGGAAAAAGACTTGAAGACAAACCTTTCGGAATCGGTGAATATTTTCATAATGAGAACATAATCAGATGGACAGTACCAACATACAGAGCAAATGAGGCTACACTAAACACTTTGAGACATGCTGTTTCAGGAAAATAATCAACTTCAGAGTGGTAACGGTGGCTCCGTTTCATCACACCATCCTGTCACTGATCGTCAGAGTGTTTTATTCCGTACGTACCTAATTACATCTACAGTATCTCTTTACTCTATTCCCTTTACACACAGGAGTTAGACATTCTGAGTGTTTATGTTTTATTATTAAAAGACTGTGTGTTTGGGGTAAATCCAGGTTGTGTTGAGACTTTAAACTTAACCTCGTTCAGCCTTCTTCGTCCTTTTTGCTACATTCCCTCAGCAGAGCAGACTGTGAGACGGGTTTCTCTAAAATCATCGCTCGAGGAAAGAGCGATCCACGGGAACATGCAATTAGGACACGAGTCGTCGTCTCGCTCTGTGTTTTGTCCAGGAGAATGAGAGATCACTTTCCCAAGGAACAAACGCAGGGCCTAATAACGGCTGATCTCTTCGCTCTGCCGCTGATGAGACGCCGTCGAGGGGATTTTCAGAGACGAGAGGCTGCGAATTCGGCTCTGTAATTATAGCAGCTCGCTCCGAGTGTCACCTCTTCAATCACGCTCCATTATCCCGCGTTCCCACAGGTCCGAATGTTCGCTTCACAGGGGTGTTTCCCAAAACTGCGCTCCCGTATTACATCCCATTGTGGTGGTGCAGGTACGAGTGATTCACTGCTGTGCTGCTCCTCCACCGGTTCCTTTTATCCTCCAGTGATTAAGATTTTATATTATTGTGGAAGAAAATGAGGAAGACTGAGGCCTTTTTAACTGACAAGAAGATCTGAAGATATTAGCAGAGCTCAAAGCTTGGATTTTTTGGTTTTGGACTAGAAGGAGAAGAAGAAGAAATGGCACTGATACGATACCCAGGATCCGTATCACACTGATACCAGAAAAAAAAGTTGAACTGGATATCAGAGGGGAAAAAAAGAATAAATTTAAGTCATGTTTAAATATTTAAAATACTAATTTTTCTTTTTCCTGTATTTTTTAAACCACTAAGGGTGCTACCAAATGGTAGCCCCCCCAACACACACACACACACACACACACACACACACACACACACACACACACACACGCCTCGTCCGCTCCAAACACTCTCACGAAAAGTTCCTTTGATTTGTGTTTTTTCATTTTTTTTAGATTTAACCCTTTTCATTTTAGAGTGTAATCATTGTATCTTTTTTATAAATATTATTTACATCAGTATTTCTTTGGAGAAAGATTTAGTTTTAAAGACAGACGTTGATGTTTTTTATAGTCTACAATCTTTCTTTTTTTAAGAATAAACAAGCCATTCTTGTGCTGTAAACAGATACACAGTACATTTAATAGTCTTTTATACTTCAAGAAAAAAAAAAATTGCATAAGCCATCAAACACTTTTAACTGTTTCTTAAGTAAGAACAGAACACTGTTATAATGTGCTGTTGTAGGAAAATAATCAACAACAGGATGGCGTGATGAGGCGGAGTTGCTGTTGCCACCATTTGACGGAGTTGATTCTTTTCCTCTCACGGCACATCCCGACGTGTTTTATTCCTCTTACACCACAGCAAGATGTCGGAAAGTCGATGTTCAGGTTTACCTCTGACTGTTGCACAGCGCTGACACTGGAGACTCCTTCCCTGTACGTTAAAAGGACGTGTCCTTACACAGTCCTTGCGAACGAGTTGTTACTATAGAAACGATAACGGATTAGAAAGAGCTGAGGTTATGTGTAGAAACTGAATTAACACTCTCTGACCAATCAGAGTGGAGAACGCTGTAATGCAAGCCGACTTCCTGTCAGGAGTTGAATACTGTACGTGTGACAGAAAGACGTGACGGTAAGTATCTTGTCAGCGTGTCCGTGTGCTCCGGCTGAGACGCTAATCGCGAGCGACCCACGGGGGGCCGGATTTGGGAATCGGTGATGGCTGGATGATTGGATGAGCGGATTGATGGCGGGAACTGAGTCGGAGAAGCGCTGGTCCCTGGGGATGAGTCTCAATAAGCAGCCTCTCAAAACAATAAACTCCCCACTGTCACAGAAACCGTCCTCTAAGTGTATTTCATTTCTTTTTTATTTGTCCTCTGTCAAGTAAGTTTGTAGCTCCACACGGCTTAGAGTCACAAGAAGATTGCCTGTTTCCCAACATAATTGTCTTATAGTGCTTTGGTGTGTGTGTGTGTGTGTGTGTGTGTGTGTGTGTTAGTTAGAGGACCCGAGGGGAAATAATACTCAGAAAGTGAGACCACTGACTGACAGGCAGTATGAGAAATAAACATCACATTATCATAAAATCAAACTGCTTTTTTTTTTCTTTTTTCTTAAAAAATAAATTCATGACCGTTTGCCTGCAGATGTGTTTTTTTTTTAAGATGGAAAAAAATTGCTTTAAACAGAGCAGGTTATGGATAATCAGGTTTCTAGCTCGAATAATATCACGGTATACTGTGTGTGTGTGTGTGTGTGTGTGTGTGTGTGTATATACAGTATATTTCTTTTATATTGTCCTGTATATTGATAAGTGGTATAAATGTTATTTAATATTTTACACTAGTTATTGTTTTTATTTCTTAATATATTCATAATTCATAATAATTGGATTATTAATGTAATTCACATGAAAAATTTTATATGTTATGTTTTGTTTTGTTGTTTTTTTTTTTGCATAGATGCAAAAGTTTTCACACCCTTACTATCTGCTGTTTTGCATTTTTTTTTTATTTTAGTGGGTTTTATTCTCAGTAGGTGCGAAAGTTTGCACACCATTACTATTTGTGCTTTTGTATTCTGGATTTTTAGCTAATTATTTATTTATTTGTTTGTTTGTTTGTTCATTAGACACTTTTGCTATCTGTTTGCAAACTTTTACTGTCTGTTGTTTTGTATTTCAGCTGTTTTTTTTTAGCTTTTTTCAATAGTTTGCAAAAGCTTGCACACCCTTACTATTAACTTTTTGTTTTGTTTTGTTTTTTTTATATATGTGTAAAAGTTTGCTCAGGCTTATTAGCTGCTGTTTTGTCTTTTCTCTTTGTGTGTCTGTGTTTCCTCCTGAATCATGTTTTTCTCTTCTTAATTTCCTTCTCTAGCTCTGTGTGATAGCTCAATGTTTTCTGCTTGACGTCATGTAAAAGCTATTTTTTATCCTGATTCTCAATCTCTCTTCTCTTTTGAACCTTTTTCTTGCCTCAAATAAGACTTAATAAAAGTGACCACGTCTTCATGTGTTCAAGTGGCTTAAGTCATTAGAACACTGATATTTAGCTGTAGCTGTGCTAGAAATGATATAGCACACTATATAATTAAAATGGGGCATTTCTCAGATTTGACTGATAAACCTGGGTATCAAAAATGGACAAAAATCTGACGGACCTCCTGAGGATTACAGCCTGTTGAGTAAATACAGTGAAACTAATAGGAAATATAACTATATATAGTGACAGGAGTGAGGAATTTATGTCTGTGTCAACCAGAGGCTCCTTGGTGTTTAAAATGTTTCAGATGTTAAAGTGATGTATGATTAGTTTTTTTTTTTTTTGTTTTTTAAAAAGGACAAAAGGGCGATTTTTTTTTTTTTTTTATGCTATTTCATTTACTAATTCATTTTCAAGTCACACAAAGTAATTCCACAAACCGCATGTGGCCCGATATTAAGGTGTCCTTGAGTCTCTCTAATGTATTTCCGCTCACTTTCCTCTCCTCATTACGGCTGGAATAAGAGCTCATGAACTTTAACGCCTTCTCAAGAGTCAGCGTGGAGTCTGAGGAGTGCGCGCTACGCATTCGGTTAGCGTAATGTTCTTGTAAAAGCCAGTTGTGGAACAGCAGCATCGAGTGAACATGGCTTAATCTCCTCCGATGCCTGCTTGTCTTCTCCGCCTTTGACCGGACCTGTAGAAGCTAAATAAAAGCCGTGTTTGCTCACTTTTTCTCAGAGGCTAAACCTCAATCTGAGGTCAGTGTGGTGTTTTTTTTTTTTTTTTTTTTGTAAAGAACAACACAGATCAGGTGTTAAGAGTTGGTTCTCGTCTGGCTGCTTGGCGGAGAAGAGAGCTGAGCTCGGCTGGCTGGAGCTGATACCGAGAGTCACTGAGCCGGGAGAAACACAGTAAGGAGTTTAACGCAGTGAGGGCGGCTCTGACGGAAAACACGAGCACTTCAGCAGCTTCATGGTGCTGGATAATCTCTAGTGAGGTTTGGAGAAACTTATCCAGCTGCCATGGAACAATAAAATATAAATCTGTTGTTCATTATTTATGTGCGCTTATAGTCAATAGTTTGCATAGTTATATTTATTAAATCAACATTTCTAATAAACCGGTAACTCGATTTATAAAATACACTTCGACACAACCTTTTAAGAAACTAAAAATTCTAATAATGTACAATATTAAGTTAAAAAAAAAATAGACAATAAAGGTTTTAGTCAAACACAGTTGTTAGTGTCGTGATTATCAATTTCTCAATCTGAAATAAATGGCAGAAACGGATAGGAAAGAAATAAAACTGTGTGTGTGTGTGTGTGTGTGTGTGGTGCTGTTATAGGAAAATATTGTGTGGTGAAGCGGAGTTACCTCACAGTTGATTATTTTCCACTAACAGCACATCCTGAAGTGCTTTATTCCTTTTTATCCCACAGCAATTTGGCAAAGATTACATTTTATTTATTTTTTATCTGTTTTTAGTTACATTTAATATTGTGGAACATCCATGTTATCACTTATGTTATAGCAGCTGTGAGCAGTTCTTCTCTTTGTCACTCCTGACGCCCTCTAGTGTCCTACAGCGTGTTTTGTTTTGCAGTTCTTCAAAAAAAATAGCATCAGGTTCAGCAGAGAAACCTCAAAATTTCCTAAAAACGTAAAGACACACTATTGCTGATTTATCGCTGTGATTCCCATGACTATAAAAAATCCTTGACTTATTGAATTTTATTGACTCCTCACTGTTGTTGTGATCATTTTAAAGGAGCCGTTTGTCATTTCTAGCTCTCTGCTGCTGGCAAAGTGAATTAGCAAAAGGGGTGGAGTTGGACAGCGCTGTTGCAGCTGGAGGCGGAGCTAATTTCAGAATGTAAATGAGGAAAGTTTATTGGAAATGTTTTCAGCTTCTTGCGAAGTCATAATCAAAGCTACCAGCTACAGTGCTGCCGTGACTTTAACCAATTTTAAGCGTGATGATTAAAGATTCAATGATTAAATCATTTTCAGAGAGGACTGATTTATGAGGTGTGTAAATCGAGCTCCAAGTAATCTTAGGAAGAAAAGCAGTCAGAAATGAGGTGCAGAGTGTTAAATAAAGGCTCATAAACATTTAGATTTTTAACAGATAACTAAAGGGTCTCATTTCTAAGCCGTTCACTTCTCCACTGCAACCCCATTTCTTCATTCCTGATCTTTTAGGTGCAATGTTCTCAGCCTCCTGCTGCTCTTTGAGCCGGTTCGGGTTTATGTTGTGTGTTTCTTCACGGTCGAACTCCTCCCTCCTCCCTCCTCTCTGCTCAGCGTCTCTTTGATGCACCAGACGAGCAGCGGGATTCGGAGTGAACGTCTCTTTGTGAAACGATTTGAGACACAGCCGCACCTGGAGCCTCACACCGCCGATCCGAGGTGTTCACCGTCAGCTGCTCACGTCCACGAGTTATCACTGGGAAGAGTTACTGCTAATAAGTGTGTGTGTGTGTGTGGTGACAGACATAGTCTTTGTGTGCATTTGGACCATGCATTGCTTGTTGCACCACTATTATATTTTAACCAGAGGGCATATGAAGAGAACATTAACATATAGTTTTTACCACACACACACACACACACACACACACACACACACACACACACACACACACACACACGCTGCAAAACGCAACACTGCCCCCATCAGGAGGTCGATGCTTTGAATAAATCTTTGTATTTTCTGCTGTTTTAGAAGCAATGGATTTCAAGCTAAATAAACACTTTAAATATATATATTTTTAAATTAACACACTGCTGTGTCTTTGTCTATCAACAAATCACATAATTAGTTAAGTGTAATAACTTTATCAGCGTACAGTTTGATACCTAATCAGCTAAATTGTTCTTTGTGGCTATAAAAAAATCTTCATGTAGACTCTAAAATTACTAAAAATGGGCAAATTCTTTGTGTGTGTTTTTTTAAATTAAAGGAAAGTCATGAGAGTCCAAGCACAAATCAGCTCTTGCCACCAAGAGCATGAAAAAGTGAAGAGTCTTTAATGACCTCATGAGAGTATGATGCTAACTTTTATTTATTTATTTTAAATAAAATAAATTAGTTAAAGATTTTTTGGTCAGATTTGGAAAAATAGAAATAGTTACCGTTACCTTCCTATAACAGAATCAGCAGTTGCTTAATTATTTATTTATCATTAAAGATTGACGTGTTGTACTTTTTACCTGTTTATAGTTACATTCTCTCTCTTGAAGTTAATAAGACACAAAAATCGCAGCTTGTTATCTTACTGAGAAACCGCAAAGAAGCGTAACTTCCTCTGTCCTGAAGATGTCTTCATGTTAAACTTAAAGTTACAGCTTTACCTCTGACACTGAAGACCATAAATGTTAAATAAACATCATTGTTAAATAAAAACATGTTTTTTAATGTCTTTATTACAAACATTGCACTGTGGTGTAATAAGGAGTGTTTCATTATAACCACATGATATTATGTGTTTTGGTCTGAAAAACCTTTCAGATGTCACTGTGGCTATATTCTGTTTTTTTTTTTTTTAAAAATCACGTTTTGGTCAAAAATGGGGTTTTGTGCTTTTAATATACTTCGTCATTTCAGCTTTACGAAAATATTTTTCACCAGAACGAGGTAGAATACTTTGCTAGCTAAGTGTGAAAGTTACACGCCGTAGCTAAATGGACATAATCCTCATAATCAGATAATTCTGTTTATAATCAGATAGCAGGTGTCTAAATGTCCGCCGTGTTCCTGCGCCGTCGCGTCATCATCAAAACAGAGAAGAGCGCTTACACACTGCTATTTTCTTTCTGAATCTTAAACCATCTTGCTGGGAACTCCATCCATATTATTCCACGTTATCATCTGCTTTCACACTCCTCTCTGAGTTCCTCTCTCTCCTCTTCCTTTCTTCCTGAATGAGAAGTTTCAGCTCGTCATGTTCAAACATCTCTGGTTCTCAGGGTTCCTTTGTGTCGTAAAGAAACTCTGCTGTGGGAGAAGGAGAGACTCAACCTCCTGCTAGGTTTTACTCTATGGACTTCATTATCTCCATCTTACACTCGCTCTTTCGCACTCTCTCACACCCACTCTCTCTCACACACACACACACACACACACACACACACACACAGTAGAACCAAAAAAACAGACAGCATGTCATAAAAATCCATAAAACCCGCCATTATTTGTGTAGAAAGAAAACCATTGTGCAGTAATCTGACAGATAAATGGCAGGACTGACAGCTGATCATGTATCCTGCACTGAAATGAGGAACGTACAGTATATGACGGAACTCAAGAAACTTTAAAGAACCCTCGAAGAACCTTTTTTTCCACTCACCAAGTACCAAGGCAGTTTTAACTCCTGAAAGGTTCTAGGTATTAAGATTAAAAATAATTAAAAGCAATAGTTTGGACCACTCGCTTAACCAGTTAATGCATACACTCTTAGGGAGAAAAAAAGGTTCTTCAAGGGTTCTTTAAGGGTTCATTGGAAAATTAAGTGTGTTTAACTTCTGAATAAGGTTTCCCCAGAGGAACAAGTGAAGAACCCTTAGTTATACAAGTACCAATAGAGCTAAATGTTAGACTCCTAAAGAAAAAAAAAGAAATTTAGGGATTGTACTGCACACTTACCCATTTCTTTAAGTTCTTTATCGATTCTTAGCTTCCAAATAAAGGTTCTACATGGAACCCTTTGTGATAGAAGAACACTCTGTTGTAGGGTTCTCCACAGAACTTTTAAGAGACACAACAGTCAAGAGTTTCCCAAATTGAGCTCCTTCATTTAGTATCTAGTGGCCATTTTTAAATAAAACCATTTAACACCGTAGGGCTGTGGATTCTGGGTTCCGATTGGTCAGAAGGAGTTGATTAATTTTCTATAAGTGCAATTTTTATGTTTTATTAACTACAGGAAAGAGAAATAAATATAGGCGGGTGAGGGAACGGCCGCTTATAGCTGCTATAACGTCAGTGAGCACAGGAAGTTGTTTCACGTATACAGTAAACGTAACTACAAATGGATTTTTATGATTATTTTATGATAAGACTTTTTGTTAATGGTGTCACATTAGACAGACGTTAGACACATTAGATTAGACGTGACAGACATCAAGGAGGAGTTCAAATGAGTGAAGCACGCTCTCGTGAAACTCAGACGTGGAGAATAGTACACGTAGATCCCTTTGCATTGCAGCAAGTCAATTTAGAAAACTCGTTCTGACCTCGCCTCACAAAGCCGTACGTTATGTGCAATTCTTCTGCCTCTAATTTAAAATTAGAGAATAAATCCTCTCCATTTGCAGGCTCCACGCTGTTCCTAAACTCCACCCAAATCTCCCGCATGATTAAACGTGAGTCTGCTGCTCCAAACGCACGCTGCGTTTTGATTTATTTTTCTTTAGGAGGCGAAATGCCAGCACCTCGCCGCTCATCCCTCACACGGAGCCGGATTTGCATAAGTGCATAATGTATGCAAGGTGCACGTCGAGGAGAAGCTCTTAAGAGAGAAGCCTTATTTGCTTTTTTATACATAAGCACCCGGTGAGGGAAAAACAATCGTGACTAAAAATGATGGAAATGGAAATGGAAATCATGACACATTCACAGAATATAAAACAGATCAAACAGAATTCACTAATGAGAGCCGTTCTTCATTTAGTAGATGTCCAAAATGCTGAGTTCTTACTGGCTAAGTGCAGTTACCACCCCAACGTCGATTATTTTCATATAACAGCATGTCCTATATGTTTTATTCTTCTTATACCACATTATATGACAGTACTGTGCAAAAGTCTTGGCAACCTATTTTTTTTTTTAGCACAAACGTTGTTATAGATGTTTATTTTCTGACGTCTACGTTATTGATTCAGTACAAAAACGTTTTAGATCCCAAACATTAGTTTTCCGGCACAAAATTAAATGTTACAGAAAAAATGTTTGTATGTCAGTAAAGAAAGCAGCAGATGACATAAGAGACGCTTTACAGATAAAAACAGAATGAAGGCTGCTGGGTTTCGCTGCAGAAATAAGAAGCGAGTCGACAGTCAAAGTCTCCAGAAGAACTGCGGCTGCTTCTGCAAGATGCTCAGTAACACTTCCAGCTCATTTCCTTATCAAACTGCACACACTGCACCTGAGAACACTTTTTTTATTATTATTATTATTATTAATATTATTATTATTTATTATTTTATTAATATTGACTTTGTTTCATTTACTACTCTTTACTGCTCTGTATAGTATATTTTTTAATGTAGAAACATTTAGTTTAATTACTTTTGAAGGCATCTTTTCTCTACAGCGTTTCTAAGACTTTTGCACAGTACTGTACTTTTTATCCGTAGTTATACTGTATTTAATGTTCTGGAATAAGCACAAAACAAGTTTAGTTCCTGTTCTCAATTTTGTTATAGCAGCTATAAACGCTCGTTACCTTACCAACCTCGCTTTTTTTTCTCTCTTGAATCAATTACTCTAGGAAAATAATCCATGATGGGGTGCTGTGATTTGTGTCGAGCCATTATTACCACCTCAAAGATGAATATTTTCCTATAACAGCACATCCAGAAGTGTTTTATTCCTCTTATACCACAGCAATTTGCCAAAGATTGCAACTGTACACTTTATTAAAGAGCGACATGTCTTGCTTTTTAACTGTTTATATATATATATATATATATGTGTGTGTGTGTGTTGTGGAGCGTCCACGAAACACGTTTTCGCTTATGTCGTTCCCTCACCAGCCTCTCTTTGTACAAAAACAACAACAAAAAACAACTTTTTGTCCTATTACGGTGAAACTGGAAGCTCCTCTGTCCTGAAGACTGGGAATATGTGAACACAGTGGAAATCTTACATCTTTTACAAAGCCCTGACACTGGAGACTCCTTCCATAAATCTTCTATAAACCTCTCCTCTATGGTTTCTTTAACACAAGTCCCTGTGTATGAGCTGTTACTATAGAAACAACATAAAGTTAAACATAAAGTAATGTGCAGTTATAATGTACTAGAACTACTTCACTGTTACAGCATGAATTAATTAAATAATTAAAGGCAGTGACAGTTGTAAGAATTCGTGGTCCATAAAATGGAGGTCACTATCCAAAAAAAGGTTGAGAACCCAGGAAGCTGCCTGAAACGGTGGACATGCTGCATTGGTTTGCTTCCTCATGTACAATTTCCCTCCTTATTTTCTCCCCAAAGTCCTGAAAACTTCCTGAAAACAAACTCCCTCAGTGGACTTGCGAAGTGCACATCAGGCGTGTGAGTGACGTTATCAGGGTCAAACACTGCTACACACTCCGCTTTTCTCAGCTCTGATGATATATGGCCTGCGTCTATCCTGTGTTTGTAATAAGAAATAAACACTCGCAGGTGTAATTGCATTTGGGTTACTGCTTATGGAATTGTGTCATAGTATTTCTGCTCGAGCTCGCTGGCCAAGGACGAGCGTCTGATTGTTTTGGACGAGCTTCCTCGTGCTCGGTGCGACTCGAGAGCCGGAGCTGATATCTATCTGCATGATGGATGACTGTGCCAGACACGGGGGAGAGGAGAGGGCCGAGCGGTTCGAGCTGTTTGAGTGAGAGATCAGACAGATGGCACAGGAGGAGAAGAAGTCGCAGTAAGTCTGTTGGGGTGGGTGCAGAATCACAGAGACGGCAGAGAGCGAAAGCATCTGATCGTGTGATTTTGGGGCGAAAAAAAAAAGGTTCTTGGACGCATTTGTTGTTTCGCGTCCTGCTGGATGAGGCAACTCTTTAGATTTTATAGCAATCCAACTCTTACAATTCATTTAAAATCTGTAATATTGACAGGAATGCAGTTGTTTTTTTTTTTCAGATACTGGAGCCATGAGGCTAAAGAAGTAGCTAACAAAAGCTTATAGCCTCCAGTTTAGCATTAAATCCATACAGAGCTTAAAAACAATCACAACGCTAAGTGAGTGTAATAATACTTGCACAGTGCTAAGCTGCTAGTTCTTTGCTTTAATTAGCTATATTAGCTAAAATAATTCTGTCAGGAGTTCTAATTATATTCATAAGTATTTATGATATTCATGGACAATGCTAGCCTACTAGCTAACGAGAGCTAACCTGACAGGATTTCTGACAGGATTTTTAAATCATAATAATAAATGTTAATACTTTTCACTGCTAACACTAGCAAACAACAGCTAACCTGACAGGAATTTTAAGAGAGAGGCATAAATACTCATAATATTCATGGCTATTGCTAGCCAGCTAATTAACAATAACCAACCTAACAGGATTTCTTTTCCTAAATGTTAAAATTTTTCACTGACAGGATTTTTTATGCCATATACATAAATGTTCATACTTTTCACTTTTAACACTAGCCTACGAGCTAACATGAGCTAAGCTAACAGGATTTCTGACAGGATTTTGAAGTCATATTCATGAATGTTCATAATCTTTACCGCTAAAGCTCGTCTTCTAGCTAGCATGAGCTAACCTGACCATATTTCTAAGTCATGTTCATGAATGTTCATAACATTCACTGCTAAATTTAGTCTAAAATCTTGAAGTGAGGTGAGTGTAATAATGTTTGCACAAAGCTAAATGCTAAACTAAAGAAACCTTAAGAAACTTCTTGGATAATCAGGGTACATTTGTCCAAAATCGCTGTGCCTGAAGTGAAAATGAATGTTTTCACATGTTTACATTTTCATGATGGACTCTCCTCATGACCGAGTGCCGCCGTGTTTCACTCCCAAACATTCTGCTCATAATTAAAGTGTAAATGGATGAAGCGGCACAACAGCAACGTGCTCATTTAATTCCTAACGACACAGCGGCTAAGTGGACGCGTGGCCCCTGAAGGCATCGCCATGGAGGAAGCTCATTTAAAAATGCATGGCTGCAGTGCCTGTGTGTGTGTGTGTGTGTGTGTGTGTGTGTGTGTGTGTGTGTGTGTGGCTCTTTATCTGCCGCTGTGATTAGGAGTGTGTTCAAAGGAAACGGCGGACACGTGTAGCCGAGGGGAAGCGCAGCAGGTGCTCCTGTTGAGCAATGCAAATGGGGGAAAACAGCAAACACGAGCCAAAAAGGCCCAGATGCTTCTAAACGCAGTCCTGGTGCTTTTAGAGAAAAAGAAAAGATCACACAGTTTACCAGATTTTTTAAAATGGTAAACTTAACATTCTGTGTTTTATACACTTTGTAATCTACGCTATGCTATCATAATAACGAACCGCAAACGATGTCTTCCAGTCGCTATATTGAAGCCATCAATTGGGAAAAAGGAAGTTATTGTCATTCATACGCATATAAACATTTATTTCTACAGGTTTATAGGTTACACTGATAATAATTCTCACAGGATTTCTAAGTCATAAATATTCACGAGGGCTAACGAGTTCTAACCTGATAGAATTTCTGACAGGATTTTAAGTAATAATCAAAAATGTTCACAATATTCACTGCTAATGCTAGCCAGCTAGCTAACATAAGCAATCCTGACAGAATTTCAACAGGATTTTTTTCTAGTTATCTACATAAATGTTCATCATTTCGAATGCTAACACTACCCTATCATGCTAACATGAGCCAATCTGACAGGATTTCTAATCAATATTCATAAATGTTCAATGTTAACATTAGCCTAGCATGATAAAATTACCTATCAGGATTTTTGATCATAATATATATGCATAATACTAGCAAACATGAGCTAACCTATTAAGATTTCTGACAGGATTTGTAAGTCATATTCATACATTTTCATACTGTTAAAACTAGCCTACTAGCTAACATGGGCTAATCTGACAGGATTTTATAGTCATAATAATATATGTTCATAATCTTCATGGCTAATGCTAGCTAGCTATGTAGCATGAGCTAACCTAGCTGGATTTCTGTCAGGAATTTAAGTCATATTCATAATTGTCTACAATCTTCAAAGCTAATGCTCGATAGATAGATAGATAGATAGATACCATGAGCTAACCTGACAGGAATTTTAAGTTCATAATGTTATTATGTTCATAATCGTCATTGCTAACACTATCCAGATCACCTGAGAGACATACTTATGAATGTTTTGTAATCTTCTAGCAAATAATAATATAAATAATACTAGCAAACAAGCTAACATGGGCTAATCTGAAGTCAAAAATAGGGCTAACCTGAAGTCATAAATAATTTTCACCGCTAACGATCCGCTCTTCCAGCTTAAGGGTCACAACAGCGAGTTCTTCTATCACCGATGGGACTAGCTCGGGTTTTAACCTTTCATATTTTCCTCTTTTTATGCTTGGTGTTCCTTTATATTCTTGTTTTCCTTCTATCACATGAGATAACATATATTAAACATCATTTTTTATAATAACAAAACTCTCTTTCTCTATAAAGAAAACACTTCATAAAACCTGATCATTTCAATGCACCCTCACCTAGATGTCCATTTTTCTTTTGGTTTGCCTCACTCCGAGGCAATAATTCATGAGCAGAATAAAATATTTAGCACTATGCTAGCCTCTAGATGTTTGCCCTAGCATTTCATGCAATCGACCATGCTCTGAGATTCAGGTCAGGTTCAATATGAGCACTGTTGAAAATGATGCAAATGCTGAACACCCTTATACATGTGTCTACATCACGCACTGCAGTTACGCATTATAAACAGGCAAAGCGGGAAGCCTGTGCATGAATTAGAAGAATGAGGAATAATTAAACTGGAATTCTGTACTGCTGTATTCCCACTACAGAGGTGAGAGTTAATAATTAATCAGGTGTCTGCCTCTTTACTTTCAGATGCTGAGGCTTTCTAACCTCAAATCAGAAAAAAGAAAAAATCAGAAGCGCTATATTTTATTGCAGAAATGTACAGAATACATGTGCAAGTATATACAACATAGTATATGAAATAACATGAAAGACTCCATTTTAGGTTTGAGTTATAAAGTAATCCATTGAGTAGGGTTTTGGATATGACTTAATGTACTGGTTATAACATAATGTACTGGAAGGGAGCTTGGTTACAATGCAATATATTTGAATGGGGTAATATTTTGGGATGATTTTTTCCTCATGAGCTATTGGTTTTCTTCAGTTATATTTGATGGGAGGGGTTTTAGTTATGACTTCATATATCAGGACCTGATTTGGTTCTGATGTTTTGATTATGATGCCATGTATTAGAAGAGGTTATGGTTATGATTTTAATATACACTATATAGCCAAAAGTTTCTAGACACCTGATCATCACACACACACTTGTGCTTGTTGAACATCCCATTCCAGATTTATTCCCTTGTCTGTTATAATGTGCTCCACTCTTCTACGAAGTCTTTCCACTAGATGTTGGAGCGTGGCTGTGGGGATTTGTGTTCATTCAGCTACAAGAGCATTAGTGAGATCAGGCGCTGATGTTGGGATGTCGAGGAGGAGGTCTGGGGTGCAGTCGGTGTTCCAGTTCATCCCAAAGGTGTTCAGTGGGGTTGAGGTCAGGGCTCTGTGCAGGACACTCGAGTTCTTCCACTCCAACCTTCACACACCATGTCTTCATGGAGCTTGCTTTGTGCACAGGGGCATCGTCATGCTGGAGCAGGTTTGGGCTTCTTAGTTCTCAAGGGAAACTGTAATGCTACAGCACCCGGAGACATAATATACAACTGTGTGCTTCCAGCTTTGTGGCAGCAGTTTGGGGAAGAACCACATATGGGGTGCACATACTTTTGGTCATTTGTGTACGCTGGGAGTGGTTTTAGTTCTGGTTATGATGTAACACACTGGAAGGGATTCAGTCATCACAGTGTATGAAGAAGAGTTTTGGTTTAGGTGTAATGTATTAAAAGGGGTTTTGTTTATGATATATTGGGAGAGTTTCAGTTATGACAATGTATAAGAAGTGGGTTTGATTATGGTTAACCAATATGTGTAATATGCGTTCACAAAATTGTATCCTATGATGATATGATGAAAAAATTAAACACTGTAATGCAACAGATACAAAAATTGTCATTGACCTGACTGGAAAACAACAGGAAGTAATAAGCAGAAGGGCTGATACTGTGTCGCTAATTAAAATGAGCATTTTGTGCATAATAATTGCTCGCGTAATACACAAAGTCGGCGAGTCCGGTGAGTGCTAACATTCTTTCAACAGAACTCACACAGAGCAAACGCCTGAACTTTTTAGCATGGACAAGTCAGTTAATCACTTATAAAACAACAAGTGTGAGGTTCATGCAGAATCCCGGCGCCATCCCGGCGCCACTCGGACCTCATTATCTGTGGCAAATAAGACAGATTTGCCGCGCGGCACTCTGTGGGCTGCACACCGTAACGAGGCCAACACAGATAAACTAATTACAGCGAGTGGCCAGATGATGGAGTCTGATGAGCCTTGCATCACACTGCAGTGAAACTGGGAAATCCAGCCCTTCATTATTACTGATGGAGCGTGAGTGAATGTGTGAAAACACTCACCAGTGATACTGAGATTTAGCACACAACCTCACGAGCTTTGCAGTCTTTCCGTTTCTGTTCCTGTTTTCCACTAATTATGAGTTAATGGCCCTTTCTGAGCTCATTTATCACAGCCAGTGGAGCAATAAAGAGGGCACAAATTAGGATATGACCGCATAAAATGAGCTTAACCTTCTGTGACTTAAGGAAAAGGCGCTAAATGGTGATCCTGCAGCTGCGATCTATATTCAGTGCAATATTATACAATCTTCTCAGGACATTTTATAGGAGTGACAGTGGTAGTGGTAAGGAGTGAGGTAGGGGACGCTGCAGCTACGCCTTGAATATGTTTATAGTACACGGAAAACCTAAAACATATGCAAAACCTTAAAAACATTTCTGGTTTGGTTGTTCAGTTTTTTAGTTTTAGACATGATGTCAGACATTTTATATAGAATGTGTGTGTATATATATATAAAGCAGAGTTACTGTTACCACCCTGAAGATTTATTTTCCTTTAACTGCATGCTCCCAAGTGTTTTATTCCACTTTTACCACAGCACATCATACTTTTTAATAGTATTTATATTTACATTTAGTGTTATGGAATGTTTTTGAAACAAGTTAGTCCTCAATTAGCAGCGATAAACAGTCGTTCCCTCGCCAGCCTCTCATCCTCCTCTGTCCTGAAGATGTCGGAAAACTTAAAGTTACTGGAGACTCCTTCTTTAAATGTTAAATAAACATCTCCTTAGAGAAAATGTCGCCATATCAATGATTACATGTTATTTAATCTGTTTATGTTGAGCGTCTGCTGTACAAGTCCCTGTGAATGAGCTGCTACTACAGAAACGATAACAAATTAGGTTAAATAAGCAACATCTTCTGACCAATCAGAACTGAGAATTCAACAGTTCTGTGGTATAATTAGCATTTATTAATTATATGTATATTATCTCCTTTTCAACCGCAATGGTCTCAGTAGGTGCCCTGGTTTTAGGAGCTACATACCTTTTAATGGAAAGCGTAATGGAAACTTTCATATAGGGCTGAGAAGTACTCTGTAATCATTTTCAAACTGAATCTTCATTCATTTGCACATGTTAATTGCGTGCGTTGCATTTATATCACTCATTGTCTATTTTATGGCACTCATAAAAAACTCACAGCTCAGCTAAGGAGTTATTGTAACTATACAGATGTCATACTGTGCAAGCCGCAGATGAGCCGTGTGACACATAATGCTCGCAGCTGTTTAAAAATAAGCACTCAAATGTGTGTTTGGGGATAATTGCAGCTAAGTGCAAAAGTTTGCAGCCTCTCTGGTTTCTGAGTGACATTCTAGTAAGAAATCTACTTAGCTGTCCTACTTAGTTTCTCAAAAATAAATAAACAAATAATATAATATTTGGGATGTAGCATCTTCTGCAGCTCCAGATGTGGACCTGATTGCTCTATATCAGATATATGTAGCAGTCGAATCTAAAATATACTGTATACATGTTTAAATGGGATGGCGGATTTATAGTATAAACAGTATTGTGTTCACTGTGCATTTTGTTTAGCTCAGGAAAAAAAAAAAAGACTTTTCAGATCTCACTTGTGTCATTCGAATCATTATACATTTGACTTTTACAAGAATTTATATCAGTGTTGATTCATTTTCAATAACAGCATCTCTGACCGTAGTGCAGGTTTATATTAATGCGCTCGATCTAATACGTTATCGTCTCTATAGCAACAGCTCATTCACAGGGACGTGTACGATGGACGCTCCAGATAAACAGATTAAACAATCGTTTGTATGGTTTATAAGTTTTCTGTAAGGATAAACGTGTTTATGTAACATTTATGGAAGGAGTCTCCAGTGTCAGAGGTAAACCTGTAAGTTTAAGTTTTCCGACATCTTCAGGACAGCGGAGTTTACGCTTCTTTGCGGTTTCTCGGTAACATGACAAGCTGCATTTTTTTTTTTTTTTTGTCTTATTAACTTCAAGAGAGAGAAAAAAGAGCTGCTAAGTGAGAACAGGAACTAACTTATTTCATGGACATTCCACAACATTAAATGTAACTATAAATGGATAAAACGTACAACATGTTGATCTTTAATAACTAAAAATTGCTAGTGTTGGCAAATTGCTGAGGTATAATGGAAATAAAACAATCCGCTGTTATAGGAAAATAATCAACAATGAACAATCATCACACTATTGACTGGCATTAATTATTTTCCTACAACAGCACAACACAAAGAGTTTTGTTCCTTACTTAATAGAAATTGTTATAAATCTGACTGAATGTTTGAAATTTTAAAATATATTCTTTAAGTAATAACGTTAAACTGCTCCGAAAGACTGCTGACTGAATTAGCACTTTCAGGATCTGAAACTTGTTAAGATCTGTAATGCGAAGAAGTTAGGAGAACTCTTCACAATATTCTTCTTTTTTTCTTTTTTCTTTTCTTTTACTTCTCTAACTTAAGGTTTGTGTTGTATACTTTGTAAAATGTTACACTTCGGGTGTTGGAAATGTTCTGCATAAATTAAACACAAATTAGGAGGTCTACAGGAACACATGGAGTAAAAAGTGGAGTTTTTCGTGGAAATGTAATTGAGTGGAATAATTTTTTTTTTAATTAAATGCGGGTAAAGATTAAATCCCATAAAAATGATAATTTAGTAGGGGTTTCCAAATGGAGTTGTCAGTTTTATAAGGGAAAATTATTTTCTCATTTGTTTTAACTGGAATAACGACGTCGCCTTGCAACCTCTCTCACATCTGTAATGGATACGGGCATCTGTCTGTCTTTCTCTCTTTCTGTCTGTCTGTCTTTCTATCTATCACTGACCTTATCTGATCTCATTCTGTCCATTTTACATCAATCACATGTGTGCTGTAACTTTAGTGCAGCTCCAAACCCAGTGACTTTTTAAAGATGTTTAAACAGCAAACGGAGAACTGCAGTGTCACCTACCTAATTACTTTGTGTGTGTGTGTGTGTGTGTGTGTGTGTGTGTGTGTGTGTGTACAACGGGGGTGGACTCAAAGTACATTTTCAGATTAATGGCCATCCTCCTCTCTCCTGCAGTTCTACATTTAAACAAGACATTCTCTTACCAGACTCTAATTCAAAACAAATTAACAAGCTAGCGCTCGGCTCACAGTGTTGACTGTTAAAATGGTTGTTAAAGTGGAGAAATACGCTATAAATACTTTGGGACTCTGTCAATAGAGCCAGTGAAAGATAATTGCTGTAGATGGAAAGTCATGTAATTTTTTCACGCAAGTACAAAGTACTAATTTTTAAAAGTTTTCTACAAGCTAAAGTATCTGGATATATATAGAGAGAGTTATACCGCAGTATATTTGCTGCTGAATCCTGGATTCTGATTGGTCAGAAGGTGTTACAGCAGGTATGACAGCAATACATTATCGTTTCTATAGTAACAGTTCATCCAGTTCATTTAATAAACAGATTAAAAACATGTAATTGTTGATATGGTGAAGTTTAATGTAACATTTATGGAAGGAGTCTCCAGTGTCAGCGCTTTGTAACAGTCAGAGATAAAGCTGTAACTTTAGGTTTTCTGACATCTTTAAGACAAAAAGTTTATGTTTTTTTGTGGGTTTTTTTCCAGTAACATTTTAGGCTGTGTAAAAAAAAAAAAAACAAAAACAGGAAGAACAGGAACTAGCTTGATTTGCAGATGAAACAGAAGAAACGCTGTATATAATGAATATAGAGTATAATATAAAATAAAATAATAAATAATTACTTTTCTTGTTTCAAACATTGAGCCTTGTTTGTCAATCATTTAGTTGATTTTGTTCTGTGTAGATTTTGGCTGCAGTGTCCCTTTAAGAGCACGACACTTTGCCTTAGTTTTGCTTTAGTTAATCAAAAAAAAAATTTTTTTAATTAAAAACTTCTAGAAATATCACTGATATTAAGCCACTTGCCGAATTTAGGAATTTAGGAATTTGACAAGTTTTTTACAAAACCTTTACCACCACCAAAAGCTATGAATCAATATAAAGGCATCTCTCGTATTCAGACTGGAGTTTTGGAAGCCAGGTTTTGGTACCGGAGAAGTCCAGATGTATTAATGGCGTTCATTCCGCGACCGGTTACGCACATGACAGTTCATTTTCTGCATGGGCTCACAAAAGTCGATACAATCTTGTAAAGACAAATACCAGATAGCGCTCCGCTCCTAACTGATGCCGTTTTTCCGAGGAGACATTAATCAAAGAGGCTGGATGAGGCAGCCCGCCCAGTCAAGCTTTAATAAAGGAGGCAAGATGATCTATGAATGAATTCATAGCAGGAGCTGCCTTCATTATGGTGATATGCTGCTGAGCGTCGTCTATGCTGAACTCAGATAAGGACATTCCTGTACAATAACTGGAATAAACTGAGCCATATTCGTCCATTAATATACAGCACAGCTTCCCAAATCCAAATCCAATCCAATTTTCACTCTAATCGCTGCTGGTTAACTGTAGCATCAAACCCGAATGTAATGTCTGAAGAAGCTGGAAAATTGTCTCGAGTTCATTCCCATATCATATAAAAGTGTCAGGAGCTAAAGCCCTGCTCTGACACATATGTCTGATAAGTGTGGAATGCTGTGCTGTTACAGGAAAATACTCACCAGCAGGTTGGTGCGATGGAGTGGAGTTACTGTTACTACTCTGAATATAATTATTTTCCTGTAACATCACGTCCTGAAGTGTTTATAGGTACAATTACGGTTGTATAATTAAGTCTACGGATCACGAAAGTTCCTGTTCTCACTTTCGTTATAGCAGCTATAAACAATCGTTCTCTCACCAGACTTTTTTTCTCTCTCGATATTAATAAGGCAAAAAAAAACAAAAAAGACAGCCTGTAGCTTCTGACCAATTAGATTCGAGAATGTTACCACAGGATAAGAACAGTGATGAGAAGTGAAGATATTTTGAATACAGTTAAATTTAACTGACATTTCTCGTTTTGAGATTACAATAATTCAATTTCAATTCAATTCAGTTTATTTGTATAGCGCTTTTTACAATGTCATTGTCTCAAAGCAGCTTTACACAAACAAAAAAGTAAGATGAAGTGTGAGAGTGTGTCTGAAGAGCAAGCCGAGGCGACGGTGGCAAGGAAAAACTCCCTGAGATGGAGATAGGAAGAAACCTTGAGAGGAACCAGACTCAACAG
>CM040981.1:1295907-1308970 GCA_022985145.1 Pangasius djambal | reverse complement strand
AGCCTGCGTCCATAGAGCGAAGTAGGCGTGACGGAACGTAAGGTACTAACATGTCGGTTAAATACTGCGGCGCGAGACCATTTAAAGCTTTATAAGTCAGGAGTAATATTTTAAAATCAATGCGGAATCTCACTGGGAGCCAATGTAGTGTAGCTAACACTGGAGTTATATGCTCGTATTTCCTGGTTCTAGTTAAGACAATAAAACACCTTGGAAGACAATTTCGCTTCTTTCAAACATATTTTAGGAATTAAGCTAAATTATCTACCAATAGGACGATCTGAGGCGGGGATTCTGTCACTGAATTAAGCCACGCCTCTTCAAATTCTGGAAAGTCGTCCATTCCACGGCTAATACTGTGTTCATGTCATGTGGAGAATTTAGGAGCGTAAAACTTCCCATTATTCCAACGTTGTTCAGACCTTGCAAGTTTGTTTAAACATAGAGGTTGTAATTTTTTATCTGACATTAGCAGGCATAAGCATATAGCTGTGTTCATATTATAAGTTAGCATAAACTAAGATATCGATTCATTCATTCATTCATTCATTTACCTTCATTAAGCACTTTATCCTGCTCAGTGAATTCTGGATAGGATGCCATCACTTAAATTCCTATTTTATGATTTTGTTTCCTCTGAGACGTGCCTTGTTTATGTAGTGAATTGCCTCACTTCTCGGTTTAGTCAGAAACATCAATGCTGTTGGAAAGATCCCAAAATTCCGACTTGAAATTCCCACACAGGTTGTGGGCTTGAGGTGAACATTTTTCCCAATCGGAAGGTGGGAATAAGTGCAGCATGAACCCAGTGAGGCATCTACCTTCCTGTGTCTGTGGTTCTTTATGCTAATCAAAGGTTCCTTTGACTGTAGGCTTTAAATGAAAGACTGTGTGTGTGTGTGTGTGTGTGTGTGTGTGTGTGTGTGTGTGTGTGTGAGAGAGAGAGTAAAATCTGAAGGCTCAGCTTAATAGCCGTGGCTCACAAGGCAGCCATGTTTTGCTAATACTATTGTACTAGAAGACACCATGTCCAAGCTCACAACACGTATTTCTCTTATTCTCTTCTTTATAACCATTTTTTTTTCCGAGATCTGGTCCAAATCATTGTTTTAAAGTTAGCAGGTAAAAAAAAAAAAAAAAAAACGGAATTATCTTATCTCAGTCACCCAACAACAGTTAGCTTAATTTATCAACAAACATGTAAAGGATTGAAAATGAATATGGACAAAATACTCTCCATAATCTTAATCTTTTCCTTAAAACTACAAAGCTGTAAACAGTTTTATCTTTTAACTAACACAATACAAACATTAGCCAATTGAATTAGCTTATCTCAGCCAACCAGCAGAAGTTTGTTTAGCTTATCTATCAGCAAAATCCCTATCGAATGGATACTCTTTATTTTTCACTTTAAAACTATAAGAACAGTCGCTGGAATGTCTTAAGAGGACAGTAATGGCTGTGTGAGAGAACATTCAGAGCTGAAAGCTAAAGACTTGCTCTGATGCACAGACTCATTCTAATTGTGCTAATAATAATTAATTGTATTTCTACAGCACACTCAAGGTTGTTGTGTAATAAATGAGAAAAGCACTGACCTTGGTCTCCTGAGCAACATGACAGGTCGTAATCATAATGATAATAATAATAATAACCATAATGATCACAATATTTCCTGTAGAAGAGTCTAAACAAGAGGAATGAAGGATTCTGGAAAAAATATAATAAATGAGGGAGGAAAGAGAAAAGTGGTGCATTAGTGTGTTAGGGTTTCATTCACTAGTCAGGGCTGTGGGGATGTCGACTAGTCGGGGCGATGACAAAAGCAGAGAGGGAGATGGTAAAGAAATCAGTTAAATGTACTGAAAATATTCAAGAATGGAAACGAAGTCAATTCTACAGTCAGCTGCACAAGACCACGTAGGGAAAAGTCATTTTTTCATAATCCTTTTTCCATCCGCTCTTGAAGGAATTCCAGGCTAAATAAAAAAGCTAAATAAAGCTAAATAATGCTAAAGCTAAATGCACTATGGCAGAGTACATGTTGTCATGTGGGATAAAAAAAAAAAAAACTTCCTGAGCCGCGGGTTGCACATCGCTATCCAGCTAGTTTGGAGTCAGAACAACGGCGCATGCTAACTCGATGAAGCCGATCCTGAATTGTTTCGGACGTTACTTCCGGTCGATTTTCAGTCGGAAAAACATCCCACGTAGACACAGCTGCTGTAGACATCACATCCTCCATCCATCATGAAACTATAAGGAGTTTCAGAATATCAGCTGAGCCGCTGGAAAGCATTTAAAAAATAGGTTTGTCCTTAGTGTAACGTCACGCACAAATTTATTATTTTGCACATTTATTACACATTATTTTCTTTAACAGTGTAGTCTAAAGATACATCAAAACTGGAAATGTAATTTGTAGCCTGTGTGTTTCTGTGCTGCACTAATAATACAGCCTGAAAATAGCGACCTCCTGAAACGGTTTTGCTTTAACTGTGGAAAAGATGATTAGTCAAATGCTTTCTTGGAATTACTGCCCCTTAACAAGACCACTGACTGAGTGTGTGTGTGTGTGTGTGTGTGTGTGTGTGTGTGTGTGTGTGTGTGTGTGTGTGTGTTCGTCTCACTTTCAGCAGTAAACCTACAGATGGACAACATTAAGCCCAAATCTGAATCTGAATATGCAGATGATTCATCACGAGCTCTAAACACGAACAGCTCAGATGTTGAAGAGTTCTGTTAATATTAAGCGTGATTAAAAATTAACAGATACCAAACGACTAAATGTTCTCTCCTACCAGTCCTTAATTAAGCACAAGTGATATTTATCTGCCAGCAAGACAGAAGTTTCTCGGGTTTGACTTTGGCATCTCAGAACTGGAGAAATTCCAACCTGCAACTCCAAAAATCTGTCATTCTGATGAAATGTCCTCATTTAGACTGATGCTGTGAGCAATAAATGGCTTTTGGCTATTAACTAGCGACATGTTTAGGGCTGGAAGAAACCTGTGAAAAAGACTAAGCAGAGGAATTGATGGATTTAGAAATATTTAGCATTCACGCACTCAAAAAGTCTGATGTTGATGTGAGAAACAAGCGCCTGATTCACCTTTTTGTCTGGATACGATCTAATGATTAATATCCGAGCGAGTGCTTTGTGTTCACTCAAAGGTGAAGGTTAAAAATTTTTTAGAAAATTGGTAGAACTTTATTTAAGTGCAGTATGCATAGCACTACATAGAGCTACATAGCTATAGTCTACATTCTACCTATATTCTTCAGCTGACATAAAGGTTGATATAACTGTCTTGTAGCCTTATGAACACTGGCCTTGAGTACCGTTACCAAATATTCTTAGCAATACTAAACATCAGAACCTTATTTAAGGGTGGAGTTCATAGAGCTACATAGAGCTACATGTCGGTATCCTGTAGGCTTAACACACGTACATGTACGTGCCCTTAAGTAGTTTTATCAAATATTCTTTGGGTTACTAAACATCAGTGCTTTATTTAAGAATGGTGTTCATAAAGATACATAAGACTTCATAGCCATAGATACTACTTCGATTCTTCATGACAAACATCAGAACTTTATTCAAGAGTGGTGTTCATAGAGCTACATACATAGCTATATTCTGAGTTTTATCATAAACCTGACATTAACATGTATAAACACTTACTTAAACAAGTGTAAGATATTGTAAGGTCTTCTTGTCGATTATGTCATGTTGACATAACACATAAATGATCTGACAAATCAGTTACGATGCTCTAAGTCAGCCTAGAAAGTGTTATAACAGCTTTATGACTAACAGCCATTAGCATCTCACTCCTCTTTGGTGATTTGGAAGCAGGAGAAAAAAAGCCTGAATTCTGACGTTAAAGGAAAGCTTTAAGAGACTTACAAAATGTCTTATGCTCTACGTTTAGTAGTAGTAGTAGTAGAGTAGTAGTAGTAGTAGTAGTATTAATACTCAAAATGTTCTGTGCAGCTCGTCTCTTTTATCGGTTATTTCACTCGAGACATCAGGAGAACATAATGAAGCCGTGATAAGTATTCATCAGCCTGGGCTGACTCGCACTACCCCTGCGCACTTCTATAATGAAGCTTCAGAGACACAGCCAGAGAAATCAGATCAACCGTTAAAGTCCGTAATATCGGCGCACGCCGAGCCTCAATCAGGAGAGCAGAAAGAAAATGGGAGTAATCAAAAACGAAGGGGCGGCTCAATGCGGCGTACTGTTAGCCTTCGTCGTTATCGAAATTTCACTTTACACCCACGCTCCACTTGACTGATGATTAATATAAATTGCACAGAAGGTAGAAGTGAAATCTTAAGGTTGTATCTTCAAAACGTAACGCAGGCACAGAAGCACTAATCCCACGTTTCATTTCATTATTATTCGCATAAACCCAGCCTAAGGTTCCCTGATGCGCTTTCTTTGTTGTGACCTGAAGAGAAGCGTAGAGCAGACACTGTGTGTTTACACTGATGCCTTATCTTTTCAGAAGACATTAAGGCGTTTAAAGTGAAGCTAACTGGTGGAAGAAAATCCTCCTCAGATGTAAATTTGGGAGAAACGTCTGCATATCTCAGGATCACACACACACACACACACACACTTCACCATAATCACACACTAACCATGCAGACTGAATTCTCAGCCTAGATAATGTTTTCCCAAGACTTTGGCTCTAGAGTCAAACGAGTCCTCAGCTTAAAGAGGAACAACTGAAGAACGCTTAAGCGTTGTATAAATATATAATCGGTGGAACATCAGGCTCTAAGCATGAAAATGCATCCCAGATTGGATGACAGTCCATCATAGGGTCACCATTCACACACATTCACACCTAGAAGAAATTTAGCATAGCCAATCTGCCTACCTGAGCGTTTTTGGACAGTGGGAGGAAACCAGAGAACCCAGAGGAAACGCACGCAAACATGGGAAGAACATGCGAAACACAACGCTGACAGTAACCCAATGCTCCCCCCGACGCACACCATGACATCACGCGCTACAGTGCTGGTACACCTGAGCCCTGCTTCATAAGACTGAAATATAAATGTCATAAACATGCGTAACATGCAGACTGTGTGACAATCAGACTACTGGCAAAATCAGATTTAAAAAAAAATCTGATTATGTTGTTCATGTAAACCCAGTGGATACATGCCAGGTTCATGCTAAGTGTGCTCTGGTTAACACAGATTTTATGACATCATTAAAATGACATCATTAAAAAAGTAATTAGAATACATTTTATGCCTTGGTCATGGAAAATGATTCTTTCTGATTGGCAAAAACATGATAACATGTCACCTATTGGACTGTAACCATGACAACAAGCACAGGTAATAGTTGTTTAGGCACAGCTAAATGAAAATAATAATAAAAATATAATAATAATAACATGGATTTACACAGAAAGGATTGACTTATGCTAAAGGTTTCTGTGATATAGAGATTTAATATTCTTCATTGTATCTGTTTTGATATGTTCTTCACTGCATCTGTTGGCATTATTCTGGTCCGGGCGATTTGTTCCTGTTTGGGGCGGAGGTAATTTCAGAGCTGTAAAAATAAACCAAAGCTTGAAACTTAAGATAGCAGGATTCTTGGTGTGAAGAATCAGAGAAGGAGGCGTGGCCTCAGCATGTATCAGTTCCAGTAAAAGTGGTAAAATGGGCGTGGCCTCAGCATTCATTTGTGCCGGTGAGGGGGTTAAGGAGTTGTGGCCTTAGCATTTATTAGTTCCTGTGAGGGAGGTAACAGAGGCCTGGCTACAGCATTT
This sequence comes from Pangasius djambal, assembly GCA_022985145.1. NCBI lineage: Eukaryota > Metazoa > Chordata > Actinopteri > Siluriformes > Pangasiidae > Pangasius > Pangasius djambal. The sequence goes on along the minus strand of CM040981.1, from coordinate 1,303,168 downwards.
ATCAGTCCCAGTGTAGGAGGTGTGCAAAGCCAAACTGAATCACTGTGTCACTGAATCACACTGTGTCACTGAATCACACTGTGTCACTGAATCACTGAATCACACTGTGTCACTGTATCACTGTGTCACACTGTGTCACTGAATCACTGAATCACACTGTGTCACTGAATCACACTGTGTCACTGAATCATATTGTATCACTGAATCACACTGTGTCACTGTATCACTGTGTCACACTGTGTCACTGTGTCACTGAATCACTGAATCACACTGTGTCACTGAATCACACTGTATCACTGTGTCACTGAATCACTGAATCACACTGTGTCACTGTATCACTGTGTCACACTGTGTCACTGTGTCACTGAATCACTGAATCACACTGTGTCACTGAATCACACTGTGTCACTGTCACTGAATCACTGAATCACACTGAATCACTGAATCACACTGTGTCACTGTGTCACTGAATCACTGAATCACACTGTATCACTGAATCACACTGTATCACTGAATCACACTGTATCACTGAATCACACTGTATCACTGAATCACTCTGTATCACATCAAAACAGCTCTATGTGAATCTATATGAATCTTATCATCCGGGAAGGACAGAAACACAGCATGAGCGTCAAGGTCAAATCCTTGGTGTCTTGCGTCGATCTTAATGATGCCTTTGGGCGATGTTGCCATGGTTTTCAATAGCTCTTAAAAATAATCTCCACTTTTCTTTCTTTTTATAAAGACCTAAAGGGACGTGGGGGGCTCATCTGCTCTCAGCAGGTCATCACAACTCCAGCATGCATGAATCCTCAGAGATAGAGATCTGGGGTTTAGAGCTCGTCAGTTCTCCTGCCAGCGAGTACGGAGCAGCAGGGCAGTGCAGATTGTGTGGTCAGGTGGCTGCTGGTGTTGATTTGGAAAAGAAGTCATGAGAGAGAAAGTGGACTAGAGAGGAAGTCCAATCCTGTCACTTCAGAGGGCACACTGAGGTGTCAGCCATCGCTAATGAAGTGGGTGCACTGTAGTGGGTACTGCAACCAAGAAAGGAAGAAAAAACAGAAAGACAAGAGAGGCCTAGAAAATATATCGAGGATCTCTTCCTGTTTAATGCAAAAGCACAAGCAGAATAAAAAATGACCCATTCGACAGCATCCATGTGTGAAAGGAAGCTGAATAAAGCTAATTCTATGTGACTGATATCATAACACAAGTATTTGTAGTCATAATTTCTCGTGACACCTTCAAAATGAATGAGGTTTTACTGCCATCTTGTGGACAAACCCATGAATTACAGTTTAGCCAAACCCCAAATTCCACAGCGAACCCTGATGATCAACAGTAAACCCTAATGATCTGCATTATTCTGGTCAGGAATTCATTTCAAAATAAAAAAAATAAAAAAAAGATGTCAATTACACAGTGTACGTTAATGACTCCGGAGAATTAGAGACGCATGTGCAGTCCATCTTAAACTGACAGCTGTGGGAAAATTACCACCTCGATTTATGGATCTGAAGGCACGGCTAATTGCGTCTAATGCATCTGAAGTCATTTCTGTCATTACGTCTGTGTTCATTTAAAGTCAGCCTGCTTTATAGAGCACATTTTAACTCTCTTCTCCCGTTAAAGATGCCTTATGTGAGTAGTACTCTTATCATTTGTAGTTTACATTCTTTATTCTGTTTGCAGCATTTAAAAAAAAACCTAAATAAAAATATTACAAATATACATTTCAAGGTCCTTTTCCTCCATTAGGCTTACATAAGTATTCACCAAGAGGCTGGAGGCAAGATACTTGCGTAAGTATTCACCCCCCTTGAACTTTCCCACATTTTACAGTGTTATAACCTGGAACTGAAATTGGGATTATACTTCATGACTCTACAGAATATCCCATAATACTGAAGTAGGGGAATAAAATCAATAGAGTTTGCGAAATTATTTACAAATAAAAAATATAAACGTTGTGATTGCGTAAGTATTCACCCCCATTTGCTGTAAAACTTCATCAGGAGCCGCAACACGTGTTGAATGGAGTCGACCTGTGTGTAATTAAAGTGTCACATGATCTTGGTATAAATACACCTGTTCCTGGAAGAACTCAAGAGTTTGGTAGAGAACATACAGCATCATGAAGACCAAGGAATTCTGAAAGCAAGTCCGAGAGAAAGTATCAATCAGGGTTTGGTGATAAAAATATCCCAAATTTTGAACATCCTGCAGAATGACATTAAATGCTATTATTAAAAAAATTGAAAGAACATGGCGCAACCACAACACAGAGGAGATTAATCAGAGAAGCAACCAAGGGGCCAAGAATAACTCTGAAGGAGCCGGAGAGATCCACAGCTCTGATGGGAGAAGCTGTAACACGACATCCATAACCTGGTCACGTCACAAAACATTCTTAAACATGGTAGCAAGTCGTATGAAATCCTGTTTGGAGTTTGTGAAAGGCATGTTACAGACTCAGCAAGCATTTGGGAAAAGGTTCTCAAGTGGGATGAGACCAAAACTGAACTTTTGGGCCGTGGCAGAAAGTGCTACATTTGGCAGAAAGAGACCACCGTTGCCACTATGAAGCATGGTGGTGGTAGCATCATGTTCAGCGTTACCCTTGACCTCTTGGTTGCTTCTCTGATTTAATCCCCTCCTGATATATAATCTATTAAGTCCATTTCAATTCCAAACCTCTGTATTATTCCTTCATTATTTCATTAAATTAAATCATGAATATGACAAGTGTGTATATTGCTTTAATACATAATAACCAGTGTGTGAAGTGTGAGTTTCTGTTTCTCATAAAAAAAATAAATAAATAAATAAATAAAATTAAATAATTCTGAGAAAATAGCAGACAAAAAAAAAGCTCCAGTAAGGAAGAGAATTCCAGGAAACAGTGAAACGTCGGTACACGGACTACAGGATACTGCGTTTAAAAGAAATTCATAATACTTTATATATTTCTGTATATTAAATCATAAACACCTGTTAAATTATTGATTTATAATTTAAAAATTCATGCTGTAATTAGCGAAATTGGGATAAAAGTATAGGAATGAAACAGAATCGAATTAATAATAATTGAAAAAAATATATATAACAAGATTCACCTGGACACAGATGTTCTTTTTCTGTTACTACACTTTTTATTAAAAAAATACACAATAAACAAAGGTAAAAAAAACTAAACAAAAAAACATATGATGACAGGGAAGTTATAAAAAAATAATACAGATAAAAAAATCTAACAAGGTTCACGTTGCAGATTATAAACATAAATATATGATTAATTTCAGTTTTATCAGAACATAAGGTGCTGAATTTGTGTCTTAAAGATTCAATAACACCACAAAAGCTTTGCGTCATTGCAAAAGTTTTGGCCCCCCTGCATACGTATAGTCTTTTGCGATCCACGTTTTCATGCATAAAGTGAGGCGCTTTAAATCCGTCTACAGGAAAATGCACTTTATTCTACAAGCCACATAAACAACACTGACGTCTCTAAAATATCGGCATGTATTTATAAAGAAAAGAAAAAAAAAACAGAACCAGAAAAACAACAAATGTGATTTTATTCAAGATTTAGAGGAAAATTTCAAAAATGAAAAGTGGTTAGTTAGAAGACATGTTCGATGTGTGTGTGTGTGTGTGTGTGTGTGTGCGCGCGCGTGTGTGTGTGTCCTCCTTACAAACACCCGAGAGAGCTCAGCACCTCCTGAAATACCTGCAGGAACACAAAAAGAGTAATAATTTAGCAATTTTATTATATGTATATGTATGTATACAACTTTATAAATTATATATATTATAAATTATGTCACAATACACTTTTCTGAGATATCATCAGTATCATGAGATCTTAAAGCCCCAAAAATCTTTTTATAACAATTACAAAAAATCTTTAAAATTTAAAATGTTACAATTTTTTTTCTAAACAAATTTTCTATCTTGTTAAATAATTTAAAAAAAAAAGATTTTCAATAATAAAATAATACTATTTACAAATCATTTGTCTTTCTACACATTAAAGAAAGGCATCATTCAAATTCAGCTTTTTTACAGCAAACCTATATATTGTGATGCATATTTTGTATCATGAAAAAGTATCGTGATATGGTGTGATATGATAATATCGCCAAGCTCTATAGCAGCATATAACATTAGAGCCGTTGAACATTGGTATACTTCACCATTCATTGTGCCAAATTTTTATTTAACGCAGAATTACTCCACTGATTTTTTTTTTAAAGCATGAAAAATCTGTACAAATGTTCAGACCGATATGGAGGATGATTCATAAAGATCTGCACAATCGTTAAAAACAGTCTGATAAAAGTGTACGATGATTCTAACATATAACACTTGACTTACATCACAGTGTGTGAAGAAGTAAGACAGAGCGATGAAGAGCTTCTTGTCCTCTTTGCTGTATCTCCAGCAGTGAAGAGCCTGACCTGTGTGTCATCATATAAATGAGGAAATCTCGATTTTTACCTCACGGACCACAAAAACAGTTTAAGCTAGAGCAAAAGCGAACAGAATTGTGGGTAATGTAGGAAAACCAAAGTGAAAACAGAGCAGCATGTCGAAGTTCTCACTCATTACAAGAGGTTTAATGGACTTTTCCTTAACGTACTCAGCCACTACAGACACCTATGACATATTTCTTTCCCCCTATATTTGTATTAACAGATAATTAATGAATCTACTCGGTAGTATTTTATCACTTTACCTTGCACTCTTTGCCGGAAGCCTCCCGTTTCATCGCCGATGCAGAAGCAGCCTTGCTCGAAGCTGATCTGCTCGTATTTGTGCATGTTGGCGAGCACGGTGCCGCGCACAGGAAGGTACAGAGAGCTTCCGTTCAGCTCCCAGCTCTCGGAGTAATACACACCTCTCTGACCATCGATCCGCACAAAACGGCCTAAACACACACAAACACAACAGAAATGAGGATGAGGCGGAGATGAGGATGCTCAGGAGATTGTTTGCATATGTTCTTTCCTCTCGTCCTAAAAATAAAACTTTTAAACACTTTTTAGACTTTCTAGACTTCTGGTGTATTTGGTCAGTTTTTAAATGCCGTTATCCGTCATGACGATGATGACGAGTCGCGATGCAGCATCCCAGAATCCATCTCAGGTTTGATCCTGTGGAGTTCCACATGTTCTCCCTGTGTCCGTACGGATTCCTCCGGGTTCTCTGGTTTCCTCGCACTTCCCAAAATCATGCCAGGAGATAGACTGACTATAATAAACTGCAAGTGTGTGTGTGTGTGTGTGTGTGTGGTGCTCTACGATGAACCAACATCTCAATCAGGGTGTCTTCCTGCCTCACGCCCAGCGTTCCCGGGACAGACTCCGGATTCACTGCGACCCTGACCAGGATGAGGTGCTTACTGAAGATGAATAAAGGAATGAATATACTGTACAAAACATGTGATATGCTTTGGAGTTAATAAGGAAATATCTAAAGACAAATCCTCATTGTCTTGAGTCCCAGATGAGATAAGATGAGATAAGATAAAATAAACAATGATTAAATCCTCATGGGGAAATTAAAGTGTTACAGCAGAATGATAGTAATGGTAACGTGTGAGAAGGTAGTAAAAGAAATAAATATAAATGTGAAGAAATGGTACCAGCATGATATGTAGTGCTGTATGAGAAGAAGTGCAGAAATACAGAAGTATGTCATGTACTGAAATATATTTCTGCTGGTGATGAAGACCAAGCTTCTCCAGATGTTGGATGTTTTTGCAGTATTTGCATAATTGATGAGGACTTACTGTGATTTTTGGCTGTTTCTTCAGCAGGAAAAGCAGCTGCACACTCACTTCTGTCTCCTGTCATGTTTGGAAAATCAGATCTTTTGCGTTTTTGGGGTAAATATCCTGCAGATGTTTCATTATGCCAGTCCTGCACATGTGTGTGTCCATTACTGGAGGAGTGTAAACCACAGAGCTCCATCTTTACAGCTGCACATCAATGTGTGTAAGATGATCTGCAAATTTTGCAACGCTGTACGTTCTAAATTTAATTAATCATAAAATAAATAGCATTTTTTTTGCCTTTCAAAATCAAAACTGAACCGCGATACAGCTGGTGCCCTATGTTACTGCCTGATTAAACGCTTACATTTTTGTACATTTCTTGAATAACACAATATCTCTGATATGTCGTGGTTAAAGAACTTTAATTGACTAATTCAATAATCAGTCTATGGAAGATTTTTTTTTTAGACAAAGTGTTATTTTATTTTAGATCAGGCATATATGTGAACGTCAAAAACGACGGTCCTAATGGTCCTACCGTGTAGCGCAAACTGCGCATGCGCACTGCAAACCCGGAAGGCGTGGAGACAGCAGTGTATCGCTGCCGATAATTCAAGGATAAAAACCGAACATTTGAGCTTCAGAAATGTTTAAACTCGAAGGATTGGGACCCAAATTAGATCCGGAGGAGATGAAGAGGAAAATGCGGGAGGATGTGATCTCATCCGTGAGAAATTTCCTCATTTATGTCGCTCTTCTGAGAGTCAGTAAGTGTCCAAGTGTGAAGGTTGAGTGTCATTCAGAGCATTTGGAATCATTACGAATAGTAGTAATAATATTAATAATAATAATAATATTAATAATAATATTTTTTTTGTCTTTGGTAAGCACTTACAAGCATGAAGTATGATTTGGTTTTTGATGTTTCTGCAACAAAATCCTGTCTCCTTGTTCCTTCATTTTTTTTTTCCTCCAGAAACTTTTATTATTTCACTTTAATTCGGTTTAATTCAGCCAAATGATCGCATTATCCATCACTGTTGAGAGTTACATAAGTCCTGCTGTGACAAAGAAGCTTTCTGAGACCTGAAAAAGATCTGAGCTCCCTTTCATGTCCACTGATATTTAGAATACCAGAAGCATTAAGAGTTTGCAGCTACACCATATGGCCAAAAGTATGTGCGCCCCTGACCATCACACCCATGTGTGCTTCTTTTCCAAACTGTTACCACAAAGCTGGAAGCGCACAGTTGTATAGAACGTCTCTGTGTGCTGTAGCGTTACAGTTTCCCTTCACTGGAACTAAGAGGCCCAAACCTGCTCCAGCATGACGATGCCCCTGTGCACAAAGCGAGCTCCATGAAGACATGGTGTGTGAAGGTTGGAGTGGAAGAACTCGAGTGTCCTGCACAGAGCCCTGACCTCAACCCCACTGAACACCTTTGGGATGAACTGGAACACCGACTGCACCCCAGACCT
>CM040981.1:1276277-1292190 GCA_022985145.1 Pangasius djambal | reverse complement strand
TGTGTGTGTGTGTGTGTGACTGGTAGTGTCACTCTGTGTGTGTGTGTGTGTGTGTGTGTGACTGGTAGTGTCACTCTGTGTGTGTGTGTGTGTGTGTGTGTGTGTGTGTACCTATACGTCCCAGGCCAATCACCCCGACTGTGCTGCCTGAGAGACCGTAACCACACAACCACAGGGGCTTCCACGAGCTCCAGCCTCCACTGACACAACATCAACAAACATCCCATAATTATTTAGTTTATTAATTATTGTTTAATTTTCACTGTAAATCAGGGAACTGCAACTGGATTGACCTTTTGACCTCCTGAATGCCCTCAGGTAAGCGACGAGCTGTAGCCAGTAACAGAGCAACAGTCAACTCCGCTGTAGCATCTGTTAGTACATCAGGGGTGTAGCCGACCCTTATACCCCTGAGAGAGAGAGAGAGAGAGAGAGAGAGAGAGAGGGACAGACAGAGAGAGAGAGGGAGAGAGAGAGAGGGAGGGAGAGAGAGAGAGAACAATGATAAAACTATTAGTGTTTTATATTTTTTCTAACCTTTATTAGTAAATTCACTTTCATTTTCACTTTCACAATTTATCCTTCTTTTTTCCCAGACAGACAGAGAGAGAGAGAGTGAGAAAGAGACAGACAGAGAGAAAGAGAGAGAGAGACAGAGACAGAGAGACAGAGGGGGGAGGGACAAAGAGTGACTGAAACAAACAGTGAAAAAACAGAGATTGAAATAGACAGACAGATAGATAGATAGATAGATAGATAGATAGATAGATAGATAGATAGAGACAGAGAAAGAGAGAGACAGAAACATTTATTTTGGAACAGCTGCTTTACAGAAACAGCTGGACAGGCCACACCCATAAGAGAGTGTAAATCAAGAATCCGTCACAAATGGGTCTTAAAGGGCTGAGTATTAGTTTAAGTCCCGCCTCCTTTCTATCATCCAATCACAATGATTTCTGAAACAACACAGTTTTCTAGATGTTTCCTCACCGTTTCTTGATCTCCTCGATGGCGAGGTGGTCAAAGCCCACAGACATCGTACTGATCACCTTCAGATTGGGTCCTGAACAACCCACACACACACACACACACACACACACACACACGACACACACTTTACTCGCTCCATCACTGTAGCAGTTCACAGAGAGTTTTTAGGTCTGAATAGCAATATTTTGTCTTATTAACTTCAAAGAATAAACGACAGGCTGAAGAGAACAGGCACTAACTTTTGTGAATGTTCTGCAACATAAAATGTAACTATAAACGGATAAAAAAAAGCTGTCACTCTTTAATAAATAAAAAAAATGAGCAAAGTGCATTGGCAAACTGCTGTGACGTAAGAGGAATAAAACACTTTGTGACTGCTGTTATCGGAAAATAATCAACTTCATGGTGGAGCTCATCACAGCTTCATCACACTACCACTGCATCGTTGATTATTTTCCCATCACAGCCTACCGCAGAGTGTTTTATTCCGATCAGACTGCACGAAAGTGCAAGAGGTCTCCGCTGCAGCTTCAGCGTGTTGCAGCAGTGTTTCTCATGAAACGCTTCCTGTTTCAGCTACGACGGTTTGAGCGAGTCTGCTGCAACCACCGCAGTAAATGAGGAAGCGGCGTTGACGTGTTTCACTCCACACTGTCGAACTTCCTCATTCCTCATTCCTCGAGATGGTGTTGAAGGTCAGGTCATCTCGTCCAGCACACACACAGGCATACAGACAGACATGCAGAGACAGAAGCGCACCGGCTGCGTCGAGAACCTCGGCGTCGATCCGATCTGAGAGCAGACACACGAGACCGTGAGCTCCTTCCACCTTCTCCAGCAGCTCCGCACGTGGAACAGGTTCATCCGAGTCCCACACCAACACGTCGCACCTGAGGCGTTACACACAACACCACCGCGTGAGAAAGACGCAAAATTAAAGAACTATTATTATTATTATTATTATTGTTGTTGTCACTGTTAATAATAATAGTTATTATTATTATTGCAAACAAAAATATTTTTAAAAATATTTTTGCAAATTAAATAATAATAATTATTATTATTATTGTTGTTATTATTATTTTTGCTGTTGTTAAAAATAATAGTTATTATTATTATTATTATTATTGTTGTTATTATTAGAAATTAAAGGATCGTGACATAAAGGATTCCTTATTATTATTATTACAACTGGATCCAGAATACGTTTTTTTCCCTCTGCATTGTTCAGGCATGACTCCGCCCCTCTAAGCCCCGCCTCTGGGAAGTCTGAAGCTGGAAGTGATGCAGAAGATGATAAAAAATAGTCTACAGAGTAATAATTTAATATTAATTTACCACAGAAAAGCTCCACAATGTCACTGAAAGTGAGTACATCAAGATTTGGGATTTAATTACAGAAACAACTTTGTGTGACGTAGACACATACTAGTTATATTATACGTATACTAGTTAAGTTATACTAGTTATATTGTACTAGTTGGATTACACTAATTATACTTATACTAGTTAAATTGCACTTATACTAGTTACATTACACATATGCTAGTTATACTTATACTAGTTATACTGTTCTTATGCTAGTTAAAGTGTACTGCTACTAGTTATACTGCACTTATACTAGTTAAATTGCACATATGCTAGTTATATTCTTATGCTAGTTGAATTGTACTGCTACTAGTTAAAACGCACTTATACCAGTTAAATTACACATATGCTACTTATACTAGTTATATTGTTCTTATGCTAATTGAATTGTACTGCTACTAGTTATACTGCACTTATACCAGTTAAATTACACATATGCTACTTATACTAGTTATATTGTTCTTATGCTAGTTGAATTGTACTGCTACTAGTTATATTGCACTTATATCAGTTAAATTACACATATGCTACTTATACTAGTTATATTGTTCTTATGCTAGTTGAATTGTACTGCTACTAGTTATACTGCACTTATACCAGTTAAATTACACATATGCTACTTATACTAGTTATATTGTTCTTATGCTAGTTGAATTGTACTGCTACTAGTTATACTGCACTTATTCTAGTTAAACTGCACGTATTCTAGTTATATTTATACTAGTTATATTGTACTTATGCTAGTTATAGATAACTAGTACAGAGGAATACAGGGTAAACCAGACTATAAGAAGCAGTAGGACAGCACGCAGGTGAAAATAAATGCAGTCCTGGTGTCGCAGAGTTTATAAAGCGGAAGGCGGTCACTGATCCATGAGTATCAGAGCGCTGTGCGTCTGTCAGAATGACGTCGTGCTGCTGATACTGAAGCGTGAACTGATGTGAGCCCGGAGTGTGTGAAGTGACTGAACTCGTTAAGGCTGTCGAGCTCATGTCCTTCTGCGGTGTCTGGGAGAAAGTGAGAGAAACCTGCGCACATGGAGGCTTTCTGCAGCAGCTTCATTCCCTCCTGAGGGATGCGTCTGGTCACAAACACCTTCATCAGCTGCCTCGCGCTCATGTCTGCAGGAAGACCCAGAGTTCCCTAACTCTCTCTCACAGACACACACACACACACACACACACACACACAGAGACAGAGAGAGAGAGAGAGAGAGAGAGAGAGAGAGAGAGAGCGCTGGCTGTGTGCAAGAGAAACAGGAAGCAAAAAAACTCTGGGCTGCGTCTCAAGTCTCTCTCTCTCAATTCCTCTTTATAAAACCAAACCAAGAGAGCTGAGGGGACCGGATTCACTGTAACACCCGGACACGTTACACTTCCGGTTAACAGAACCGGAACAGACAGATAGATAGATAGATAGTCTGTGAAAGTATCTCTCTTGATTAAAAAATAGCTGAACAGTTGACTTACTTCATTTTTTTAATTAAATGTGATTTTAATTTTAATTGCAATTAGAGATGGCATAACGAATAAATAAATAAACTCTCATAATTGCAAGTTATTATTATTACAAATATAAAATATTCTAGTGAGTTATTAGAATAATATTTTATATTTGTAATAATAGCTTGTAATTATCGATGGCTATTTATTTATTTATTTATTTATTTATTACGAATATAAAATATACTAGTGAGTTATTATAATGATATTTTGTAACAATAACAACAACAACAACAACAATAATAATAATAATAATAATAATAATAATAATAATAATTTTGAAGACAGCATATTCCAAATACAAAATATACTAATAAGTCATTAGCAAGATATTCGCAAAATTATTAGTTATTGATTACTACACAAGATGGCTACAACCCGTTTGTTGACTGCGCATGCGCAATGTAATCAGGTTAAAGTTACAGCCAGGTCAGCTGTACAAGAAAAGCGTCGCATTGCTATATTTTTTTCTCCTCGGTAATAATTCTGTTTCTAAAATGGTATAAGAATGATGTAGAGTGTATCCATGGCCCTTTAATGGAGAAACCATTCCTCCTGATCCGCCTCTTCCATTTAAGGCTTAAAGCTTAAAGCCCAGGAGTGTTTTCTCTCTCTCTCTCTCTCTCTCACACACACATACACTCACACTCTGTAGTAGGCTAGTATGTGTGTTCAGCTGAGTCCACACCTCTAAAAATAACCCTCATTACCTCAGCTACTAACACTTCACTGTGCTACTTGGTGTTTTAGCATGCTTGTTTTCATGCACAGCCCTTGCGTGTGTGTGTGTGTGTGTGTGAGTGTGTTAGTATGTTAGTGTGAGTGTCGCCTGTATTTTGCTTCCTGCTTCCAGGACTCGAGCTTCACTCCCCTTCTCAGAGCACAACTTTTAACCACCATACCGACCTCAGCAGCTCAGAGGAGGCAAGAGCACGGGGTTCTTTAGCAGTTTCTGTACAAGAAAGGAAATATTTCTGCTTCATTTCTGTACACGGAGCAGGTAATAAGCGGTCGTGGCGTGTTTATGTCGTGTGTGTTTTGAGGAACTGGGAGTGCGCATAGCTATAGCTGTGGCATGACTGTAACTCAGACAAGTAGATGTGTCAGGAATATAAATGCACATTCAAATCCCATTCGTATGAACTGTATATAATGTCATTGTAGGTTGTAGATGCGTGTGCGTGCGTGCGTGCGTGCGCGCGTGCGTGCGTGCGTTTGTTTGTGCGGTTGCGCTACATGCCGACGTGTAGCTTTACACTGATGATTGCGTGAACATGATTTTGACCGCACGGTTACTTGTTTGCATCGCATGGAAATGAAGCTGCGATGAAGTCTGAAGCCTCCGTTACAGCTCCAGTGTGTTAGTCTAGATGGCCATAATGGAGGAATGTGTGGTATGTGGTGGTTAGGAGGTAGGTGTAGGTGTAGATTCTGTTACCTGTTCAGGTGTGAACACCCGAGGGGATGGTGTGTGTGTGTGTGTGTGTGTGTGTGTGTGTGTGTTAAATCAGCACATTTGATTAGCTAGACTAGAACAATATCGATCATATCCAGGAGATATCATATACTGGTTGGAGATTACTAACCAGGACCAGGAAATGTAATGATATGATAAGGATGTTGTGATAAGTGTCGTCATAATGTCGTTTTCTGACAGTGAGGCTGATATTGTGAGTATAGTAAAAGTAATAGTATAGTGTAGTGTAGTATAGTATAGTCTGAGATATAAAAAATATGGGCCTATATTATAGACGTGTAGTGATTTGAGCATAGTTGGCAATATTGTAGGTATACTCTTTGGTATTTTGAGTCTATTCTTTGATGTGAGTATAGTCTGTGAAATTGTGAGTATAGTCGGTGATATCACAGGTATAGTGTGTGGTATTGTGAGTATAGTCTTTAATGCTGTGATTATAGTCTGTGATATCTGCAGTATAGTCAGCGATATCGTGAGTATAGTCGGGGATATCTCAGGTATAGTCTGTGGTATTGTGAGTGTAGTTAATGATAGTGGGAGTGTAGTCTGCAGTATCGTGCGTATAGTCAGTGACGCGTAAAGTTTTCGATATCGCAAGTATAGTCAGTGGTGGTGTGAGTGTAGCCTGTGGTGGTGTGAGTGTAGCCTGTGGTGGTGTGAGTGTAGCCTGTGGTCTCGCGAGGGTAGCCTGTGGTCTCGCGAGGGTAGCCTGTGGTCTCGCGAGGGTAGCCTGTGGTCTCGCGAGGGTAGCCTGTGGTCTCGCGAGGGTAGCCTGTCATAATGTGGGTGTTGCGAGTGTAGCCTGTGGTGTTGCGAGTGTAGCCTGTCATAATGTGGGTGTTGCGAGTGTAGCCTGTGGTCTTGCGAGTGTACACCACTGACTATACTCACAACACCACTGACTATAACTTGTGTGTACGTTCATTTCAAAGTAGGGTACACACAGATGGCTGGGGTGCTTTACTTCCTTGTGTTAGCCTGTTTAAATAATGGTGTGTGTGTGTGTGTGTGTGTGTGTGTGTGTGTGTGTGTGTGATTATAGGTAAGATATTTGCAAAATCATTGTTTATTGGGGTCGTGATGTAGCAGAAGCAGTAATGAAGCAGACTGTAGTAAAAGGTTAAAAAAAACTGTTGTGGATGTGAAACATCTGTACATGAAAGCTAAGTGAAGTGTGACAGGTGATACGCTCTAACTGAAGCACTCCAGGTGACGCGACAGTTTAAATGTGCTAACTGCAGTGTTCCAGGCAATGTGCAGCAAGCAGTGTGTGTCCTGGCCAGGTGAAGTGTGAAAGGTGAAATGAGTCGGGTGAAGTGCGACAGGTGATGTGCAACAAATGAAATGTTCCAGGTGAAGCACACTAGTTGGTGTAAGACAGGTTACATGAGCTAGGTGAAGTGCACTAGCTGGTGTGAGACAGGTGATGTGCACCAGGTGAAGTGCACTAGCTGGTGTGAGACAGGTGATGTGCACCAGGTGAAGTGTACTAGCTGGTGTGAGACAGGTGAAGTGCACCAGGTGAAGTGCACTAGCTGGTGTGAGACAGGTGATGTGCACCAGGTGAAGTACACTAGCTGGTGTGAGACAGGTGATGTGCACCAGGTGAAGTTCCTCAAATGGCATATAGTGTATAAGGTGACGTGCCAATTAAAGTGCACCAGGTGATATGAGACAAGTGAAGTGTGGCTGGTGGTTGAATTGTGCCAGGTGAGGTGAGACAGGTAACGTGTGCCAGGTGATGTGTGCTAAATGAAGTGCCCTGACTGGTCTGTACAGTCCTCGCTTCTCCTGTTACACGGTCAGCAGGATTGTCAGGTTACACGGTGTGCTGCACTGTAAATATTTTTCTTCTTCCGCTGATTATCTCACTTCTGTCGTCCCTCAGCAGGAGTTTAAACACCTTTGTACGAGTCACGTCTCACCTGAGCGGCGTTTCCGTGAGCCGGGAGCTGGGATGGCGTTACTGACCCTGCACAGATCTCCGTCTGTCTCCACCGCGCCAGTGAGTTTTCCAACAACGCCGTTACACAACGTCTGAACGAGCTGTTTTTATTTTATTTAATAAAGACGTCATCATTATTTCCTCATTCAGTTCTATACAGTGTGTCACAATAACACACAGCTCAGAGACGAGCGTCCTGCACATACAAAAGTTTGCACACCCTTAGGACAAATAGCACAAAACAATTAATTTAAAAGTTTCTTAATGTGACATAAACATTCGTAACAGCTTGTATGTCCACACTTTGCCTTTATAACGTCCTCCTACCTACTTGTTGTATATGCTAAATATTTCATTTTTATCTTCTTGGAATTCTGTTTATTTTTGGAAAATTATAAACTAGAGGTATATATTTAATCTTTTTTGCCATTCATGTCCAATGGGGGGATACAAACTTTTGCAATGTAATTCCATGTTTTCTGATTAGGATAATGTTGGAGTGGAAGCTAACCTAAGGAGCAAAATCTAATCTGGCAAGAGAAGGAGAGTGAACATTAACTAGCGAGAGGAGATTAACCTAATGAGTAAAAGCTAAAGTATTATGAGTTATTATAGCTTAGCTATTAATGAGGGACAGATAACCTTGTGTGTGACCGCTAACCTATCAAGAGAAATCAAACCTAGCAAACGAAAGCTAACCTACTTAGCAAAGTTAGCCTAGCAAAAAAATCTAACCTTGCGAGAAAAATTTAACCTAGCAAGTGAAAGCTACCTAGTTAGCTAAATCTAATCTAGCGAGTGAAAGATGCTCTAGTTTGTGAAGCTAACCTAGCAAAGGAAATCTAACCTAGTGAGCATAGCTACTGTGTAACTCTATAATTGGATCCTGATTTTTATTTGCTTGCGTGGCAGCAGAGGCGGAGTTTCAGACAGAGTGCTGTCAATCTAGAATGTAATTAGAATATTAGGCCACGCCCACTAGGACAGTCTCAGGTCAGAGAGTTCAGCTGCTGTTTTGGTGTTTTATAACGTGTCTGTCTTTTTTTTTTTTTTTTTTTTTCTTCATTCAGACTTTGCTGGATGTTTAATAGACACTTCAGATTGATTTTATAGAAAGATTTTCTATATTTTAGACAATATTGTTTGAGATTTATGACTGGACATGTGTCATCGTCTGCATAAAATTTCCATTGCATCAGTTTTGCATGAGGACTTTTTTTTTTCGCCAGTGTTTTTACAACTGATAAAATAAAAACAGCTCTCTTGTGGACGTCAGATGACGGTGGACACGATGTCGTTGCCGTGTCGCTGTTTTACTACATACATGAGGAAATCAGCAGCATTTTAATACACATCTTACTGCATGAATTAGTGACACATATTTGTCTGAATATTTGCATTTCATCCCTTCATCTTTTCCTGTCTTTTCCTCAGGCTTTCAGTCTTTCTTTGCTTCATGTTCACGCTTTCTGGTTCTTTCTTTCTTTCTTTCAGCTCGTATGTGGCACTTCTCTTTGGTATGTACTCATTTCGTGTTGAGAAATTCACCTTCTTTCAACACATGTTGTAATCATGTTTGTTTTTTTCCCTGTTTCTCTGTACCAGAGTTTGTGTAACGTTTGTAAGGCAAATCCATTGAGCCGTAGAAATTGACACACACGTTACGAAGACGATGAAACCGTACTAGCTTTACAGGATTTATTGTGTGTTACAGTACGAGGGCTCGGCATGTCTTTACTCGTCCTCTCTCGTCTTTTTTCTTTCACCGCTCCTCAGTCTGGACATGTCAGGAGCATAACAGGGCATGTGTCTGTCTCTGCTTTCTTCTCCGTCTCCATCTCTCCGTGCTTTCCACTATCTCCTTTCACACAAGCTTCCTTGGTGACACATCATGACGTCTGTAACCACACTAGTGGTTTCCTTTTTTTTTCTTGTTTTTCCTTTTGTGGGTCTTTATTTCTCTCCTTCTGTCTGCAAACTTGTCGTATTAATGAAGAAAAATTTCACTCTGAAACACATTAAATATGTTCGTATTAAAATACAGGGTTCCCAAAAGCCTCCATACATAATGGAAACTAACCCTTTTTTTTTTTTTTTTTAGCAAACTAGCTAAAAAAAATTTTCATACATAATTTTTCAACTTCAATAATTTTTCATACATAGTTTATATTTTATATATATATATATATAATTTTTTCAGACAGCCTTTAAGAATACCTTTGACAAAAGAAGAACGTATTGAAATCATTGGGAACCTGTTATTACGCGAGTTGACGATGATTGGAGCGACGTGAAATGGCAATCATGTAGAGGATGTTTTGTAGATAAAGTTAAATTTTTGCTAAAAAGTGTTAATTTCTTCTGTGTATGGAGACTTTTGGGACACCCTGTATTTGTCACACGCTTAGCAGTCTGTTGCTAATTTGTTGGTTTATGCTGACACATAACCCTACATTCACACCTGCAAGTGACAAAGTGACAAGCGAGTGTTTGTTTTCTGTGTATTCATGCAACAAAGAGACAAAGATTTTCTCAGCTCTGTGCAAATTAGGCATGATGCTGTAAAGCGTCAAATCCAAGCGATTGGCTTGAGTGCTTCGGCGGATGATAGAAAGCTAACCTAGCGATTAACTGATTAGCCTAGCATGCGAAAGCTGACCTAGTGATAGACAGGTCTGTTAACTTGGTGAGCGAAAGCAAGTCCTGTCAGCAAAAGCTGAAATTCTAGTGATTTTCTAAATTCTATGCAAATTATGTACGACACGATAAAACAACAAATCAAAACGACTGGCTTGAATGATTCCTCGGACCGATCCTACGGCGTGTGTGTGGTCCGACGTTTCTTCAGTTCCCTGCTCACCATTTTAGTTCCTACCTGCAGTTAGTTCCCGCAAAAAATGGAAGACAAATCATGGTTTCCTCTTCTCCTGTCATATACGATCTCTCATTAAATGTGTGTAGAGATGTTACGAGGAAAAATAAAGCGTGGAAGGAAGTAGCAGTGATCGTTGTATGTGATTTGTATTTAACTAGTTAGCTTTAGAAGCTATATATAGCTACTACAGTTTCTCTTCAGAAAAGCTGGACAAACCACGCCCACAACAGAAAACAACAGACAAACTACACGACTAAGAGACACAAGTGACTTGACACTAGCTAATGTGAGCGTAACATCACCACTCTGATGTTACAGGAAATATCGCTAGTGCAGTTACAGCAGCGAAAATTATTCAACGATCTCAGACTGTCAGGTTTTGCTCCAAGTTTCTAAAAACAAGCGTGCAAGAGCTTGACTAAAGTCCCAGAATGCATTGCAGCTATACGGGTTATGGCAGAGACCCGGCTCGGTTAGTGAGGGATCTTTAGAAGCTGATCTGTTTGAGCAGAATGTACAGATGAGGAGGTGAGAAAGCTGTACAGACTAAAGCGCCGCTGCATCGCTCACTTTATGCACAGATGAAGCCTAAATCTCACTGCACCACGATCAGCAGGGAGCTGAACAGCACTGTGAAATTATAAGTTTAAAAAAAGCCTCTGAATGTCATTATAAAATAAGATGAAAGTCACGTGTTAATTATAAATATCAATGTGCGGTTCGTTCCTGGTCGATTTTTCTTTAATAGCTCACATCCAGCTGCACATTTCTTCTCATTCACACTGTTTTATTTTCTTTAAGGATGAACCCATTTCAAGAAGAGGGAAACTTCAGAAGAGGTAAATGATCATGTTTTATTTCTTCTTAACATTTAACATTTATGGAAGGAGTCTCCAGTGTCAGCGCTTTGTAGCAGTCCGAGGTAAAGCTGGAACTTTAAGATTTGAAGTCTTTTTTTTTTTTTTTTTGTCTTAATAATGTAAGTAAGAAAAGGAACTAACTTCTTTTCGTGGGCATTCCACAACATTTGATGTAACTCTAAATGGATAAAAAGTACATCATTTTTTTTTAATAATTAGAAAATGTAATTGTTGGTAGGTTTCTGTCATACAAGAAGAATTTGTGGATTATTTGATCTAAAACTCTCTTTTTAATGAATTACTCCTATGTTCTGTACATCAGGGAGAGTTTTGCCTTCGTCAGAGGTGCGGTGCTTTTACTAGAAGACGGAGCGAGGGAGGGGCCAAATGAAGAAGACACACCCTCTCTGTGTCCAAATGCTCTGCTTGTGGGCGGAGCTTCTGATACAAAGCGCAAGCATTTACATGCTATGATTTCACTACTGAGACCTGAAGATACCGTCAAACTGGTAAGATATCAACATCACCAGCCTGAGTGTGCGACGGAGAGCTGGTTTTATTTATTTAATAAAATATACTTTATCGAAAAGTACCTTTCCATCAGTGTTTAAGTCTGAATGTATAATAACGTACACTATGAAGTGTATTAATGTATTATCAACGCTATAATCACCAAAGTCATTAAAATTTTCCAACAGTTAATTTAAAACTCAGCATCTTGGGAGGTGTTTGGATTTTTGCTTTTCCTAACAGCTTTAAAAAAAAAAAAAAAAAAAAAGACAAAACTCCTATTGGATCCATGATATTTGGATTAAATGACCTATTTTTCCAACAACTAATTTATTTATTTTTAATTAACTGCTCTTGGATGCTTATTCAAAAGGATATCAGGTGGTGTTTGGATTAAATTTATTACCACAATGTGACATGCTTGAAACTACAATAGTCCTGTCCTTATCTGTGCTGAAAAAATGCTAACAAACATCACGTAGCTATTTGAAACAAAGGGCTTTTTATTGCTGTAAACCTAGGTAACATAAACAGGCAAAATAATCCATATCTGAGGGTTAAAACAGTCCTCAGAAGTGGACTCGGGTGTTTGGACCTGAATGTAGGGAATGGATATTAGTAAGGATGTAAGCGGGTAAGATGCTGATTCCCTTCCTGTCCGGTTCCAGGCTGTTCGTTTGGAGTCAGTGAGTGCCGTCAGAGTGAGATATTTACTCATCGTTACAACCACCAGCCACAAACAGGAGAGTCTTCTGCTTGGCATGGACTTCCCAAACATGAACAGGTTGGCTAAACATCAGATTTACAACTCAGTTTTAAAGTCTCTGTAATCTTTAAAATCTTCTTACTGACTGCTTCCTTGTTTTCCAAAGTTGGTGCCATCTTATCTTATCTACACTCTCTCTCTCTCTCTCTCTCTCTCTCTCTCAGTGATGATTGCACTATTGGCCTGGTTTTGCCCATATGGAGTGACACGCAGGTGTATCTGGACGGAGACGGGTAAGACCGAGAGATTAAAATGCTCTAAACCCCTGTTTAAATTCGATTAGTTTTACCAGAGGAAGTTTTAATAATGTCATTTGCATAGAATTTGACTGGTGGATAAAGTGCCTGCGTAATCTGAAGATATGAGCGTAGACATCCTGCTGTGGAGCACGGATTGAGAGATCGTATTATGGATTAGAAGCTCGCAGCTTGAACTGAAATGTTAGAATACGATTTGATTGATCGTATCCCTGACTGGCGTGTCGTAGTTTCGATACACGTCGGAGACCGGATTGATGAGTTATAGCACAGATGCCTGGTTCCTCTGAAGGCAGTGGGTTGGGTCGGAGCCCCGTCCTTCAGAGTCCAGTCTGGATCATCAGAGGGCAGCTGGGATTGTCAGGTGGCAGGTAGAAGCCGGGATCGTCAGGTAGAAGCCCTGCTCACCAGATGGCAGCGTGGTTTGATGGTGGCAGCTCGGCACACTGGTAGGCAGCCAACTTCATCTGACAATCCGAGCTGCCACGTAATGTCAGGATCATCACGTCATAGCTCTGACGTACATGTCACTGCGATGCGTATTACTAGGTTTTAGTTATTATATAACCATTAATTCAAGCAGCAGTTCATTCACCAAGTCATTCTATGTTTTTTTGCCAAATCTAGAGGGTAATTATCTCCAGAATGTCTACTTTTCAGACTTATAAAAAACTTCAATATTGACATATTGTACATGGATTAAAATCACGCTGTTGGTAACTACAGAACCTCCCCAGGTAACGTTAACCGTCTTGTTCAGGGCTTAAACACAGGCAGCTCTGGCTGATCCCCGCAGAAATGTTTCCGAAAGAACATGGGATAATTTAAAATCTTATTGTTTTTATAGACCTACATTCCAGTGGGCTGGTTTGGGTTTAGTGCAGAGTGATAACAAATGCCTGACTTTGTGTGTTTCCATAATTATTGATGATTATTGGCAATAGACATCCTGTTGCAGTGACACAAACACCAAGTCAGTCACTGAGATGTCAAAAAACTCACATCTAAGTAACCCATTCATTCTCTATCCTTCTTAGTGGCTTCAGTGTGACGTCTGCAGAATGCACGAGGATATTTAAGCCTGTGTCTATTCAGACAATGTGGTGAGTTCACATTAACTACAAATCTGTTTACGCTTTCACCGTGGCGACAAGACTCTACTAAATAATTACAGCCATCACGTTAATCCAGGGGCGTGCAAACTTTTATTATTGGCGGCCAGGTGGAGAAAAATAAACACAAACCACCTTTTCTCAGTCCTCTCCTGCTGAACCTCAGTAAAAACATTTTAATTCTACTTTTATTTCAAAAATATTTTCTATATCCGCTTACTTAATACTTAAATACGTACTTAAGTCTGTAATCTGAACGGCTGAGCAGACTTTGGTTATAGTCCAAACACCGATATATCAGCTTCTGTGCGTGAGACGCGTTGCTTAGTTTTTAATCTTTAATAGTAAATATCTTTAGAGTTGAGTGCAAAAGTTTGTACCCCCTTAGGACAAAGTAAGAAAAGCGAAATTTTGTTTTTTGGGTTTCACAGATATTCCCTTTATAATCACAAGTAACAAAAAGGTCATACAGTTTATAATATTAATATTGGACAAACATTGATATCAAATTATGAGCTCATAAGTTTGTATCTCCCTTTTGTGAATGTGATGTAATTATCCTCTATATCGTGTATGTCCAAACTTTGCCTTTATAACTGCGTACTTGTTGTAAGTATTAATTATTCATGCTAAATCTTTTTCTTGATGCTTCAGAGTGTTGTATTGTTGCAAAAGATGTCCAAATTTCATTTTCAGCATCCTGAAATTCGATGTTTTGTACATTAATTGTAATATCGAGATAAAGGCTAGTTTTTCCCCTTCAGAAGCTTGATGGGGTTTGCAAACTTTTGCCTCCATTCAGTCCCCACAAATATAGGAATATCTGACCGTTTTGCCCTTGTGGGGCTGGTCCCTGTAAGGAAAGCTATTTTGGAAAAACTATAAGAGCCGAAAGGTTTCCCTTTGGTTACTAAGGTTAGGGTTAGATCAGATTAATAATTATGTCGTCACAAGGATAGTAAGACAAACGTGTGTGCGCGTGTGTGCGCGCGCGCAGGTCCGTGCTCCAGGCGCTACACGGCTGTTGCGAGCGGGCGGTGCAGGGTGCCGTGATCCCAGGCTGTGGTTTGGACTGGGCTCAGCACTACAGACAGCACGTGGAGTCGGACCATCAGTGTGTGAACGAGTGGAGGGCCATGACGGGCCTCGAGTCGGTACGCAAGGACAACAAAAGCCACAGCACGGAGAGAGAGAGCATAGAGAGAGAGATTAAAGTCCAGCTCAGAGACATCATGAGGACCGTGGACCTGGAGAACATCACCTCCAAACAGGTATACAGAGAACGAGAAGACAAAAAGTACACAAAGCACGTGTCTTAAATGATGCTCTAAGCCCAGTGTTTAGTCTCACTGTTAAGGTGTGGACGTATCCTGTGAGAAAGTAGGGAATTAAACACTTGGTGTCGTGATGTTAGAGGAAAATAATCAGTGATGGCGTGGCGTGATGAGTCGGAGTTACTCTCATCACACTGACGTTGATCGTTTTCTTATAACAGCACATCCTGAAGTGTTTCATTCCTCATAAACCACAGCGATTATACATGTTTATTCCTTAAAGAGTGACACATTGTATGTTTTATCTGTTTATAGTTACATGTTGGAAAACTTAAAGTTAGACTTTTACCTCTGACTGTTATGAAAGCACTGACACTGGAGACTCCTTCCATAAATATTAAATGAACACATTTCTCCTTGCAGAAATTTATTTTAAATTCGTTTGTGTGGAGTACCGCGCTACTTGTTTCGTTCTGATGACCTTTGTGTGTGTGTGTGTGTGTGTGTGTGTGTGTGCGTGTGTGTGCAGGTTCGATCTGCTCTGGAGGCCAAGATCGGTTTGGACATGAAGAACTATAAGGAGTACATCGACAATGAGATGATGGTCACCATGGCTCAGATGGACAAACCATCCAAAATCTTAGACTATCTTTATCTGGTAACGCTCTGCAGCCTTTTTCATTACTGTTATTTCCTCCTGCTGTCATAAAGGTTGTTCTGTAACATCATTCTCTTGCTAATTACATCATGACTGGGTCCAGCATGTTCACGCATCATAATAACGTACTGAAAAGTCAAGACGTGACGTCTAATCTACTTAACACAACACAATAGAGCATACTGAATGCTGATATGCCAACAATATTTATCATTTACATCACAAATTGTTGAATAATTTAGTCCTTGGCTCTGGTTGGCAGGTTGTTTTTTTTGCCACAGATGTAATTGTTGCTTATTAGTTTTTGTTTAACTGAAG
>CM040981.1:1253777-1271277 GCA_022985145.1 Pangasius djambal | reverse complement strand
AAAGTAAAGTTTTCTATTTTCAACTGGAAGCAAAAGCTATAAAAAATTATTATTATTATTATTATTATTATTATTATTATTATTATTATTTAGTAGACCTTTTTAAAAAATGACCAAGTTCCTTTAGAGATGTTTTATTCCCTCATTTCTATGCAATAAGTGTAATTAATTTTTACTTTATAGCTTTCTCTCTCTCTCTCTCTCTCTCTCTCTCTCTCTCTCTCTCTCTCTCTCTCTGTGTTAGCATGAAGCTTGAAGCTGCCACTTTTTGGATTCTGTGATCTCAGACTGCCAGTCAAAAGTTTTTCAGCCCCCTATATTAACCTATTTAAACATCCGGGCTCGTTTTATACTCTCTAAAATGATTAAACTAAAGTAAACAATAAGACGTAACTGAGAATTTCTTTCAGTGATTTAGGCTGTGTTCACATGTGCAGTGTTTCGTGTGCTTGAACAGAACCGTGGTGTGTTCTCCGGCTCGGTGTCGGCACGGTTCTTTAGTCAGTCGTGTGTTTTTGGATGCAGCCTTTTTTTGTCTATTTTTTTAGTTGCAAGCTGCTAAACTGAGCCAACGCACAGAGCTGTAGCGCTGCAGAAATGCCATGTGTTCTGGACATTTGGACGAACAAAAATAAACACTGGACGTGATGCATGATGTTTTAAACGAGTTATTTATTTAAGATTCGGATCACGTCTCCGTGTTCTCCGTGCCCGGCTGATTTTTGTGATTTCCGCGCACACTTGGTAGAGGTTTGCGTAACTTTTTCCGTCGCTGTATTTCTGGTCAGTGAATGAAATAGTTGTTGTACGAGGAAGTTTTCAGCCCTACACACCCCCGAGACCTGTTTTTGTGGTCCGTTTAATTGTATGCAGTTTGAAGCCAAACCGGAAATTGATCGAACGTTAGGATCTGAGAAAGGCGTTTAATCAACACTAGTGTAATATTTTGTTTTGTCCATAGCACTTTATAGTGATCAGAACCTCCAGGTGTTTAAAACGTCTGACTGGTAGTGTAATAAGTGTTTTAAATTTATCAGGTTTCACAATATTTATATAAGAAAACTATTCTCAAACAGGATACAAAGGAATTTATTATTAATTGTTCGCAGGAGGATATACACAAGATCTGTGGCGTGATGTTCGGAAAAAAAAATATTCCTATCCTACGTTTGACTCTAGAGTTTTTGTACATCTGTGTATAAGGAGACTCTGCAATGCGAACCTCGATTGATCGGCTTCAAATCGTATAATTTTCAACGAGTTCCTGCGATTTTATAAATTAATTATTGAGTTTAGATCTTATTTATTTTAATTGCACACCAATTGAATGAATTCATATTTTCATTACATATTAATGACTTTAAAACCAAAACAAATCCATAAATTAAGACAAATAAGACTAGTTATTCAATGAGGACGTAATGAAAGTAATGGCACTCTGTAAAACGAGGAGGAATTAGTGTGTGTCTTTTGTAGCCGACGTGCTGCAGTGGCTGAGCTGCATTACTGGAAGATTTAGCACGCATTGTGATTAGGAGGTGCTCTTTCTCCGTTTAGTCGTCATTTTGTCTTTTTTTGGCTCTTTGCCTTTTATGGAGTTCTGTGGGCGTGGCTAAATGTAACCATGCCATGAATGCGTTTTGGTATTTTACAGCTGACTGGAGTTTAGAGACGCAAAACGTTTGTAAATCTGACGGGAATTTTTTTTACACACAACTTTACACAAAAAAAAGATAAACGAGTTAATATATTTTTGGCCGAACTCGTAGGTTAACATGTTCGTCGTCCACCAGTGAGGTGTCTCTGTTTTCATGTCTATGTTTCACTACTGCTGCACAGAACCGAAGTATTAATGTTACGGTTCTGTACCTGGGGGGAAAAAAAAAAAAAAAAAAACTTCAGAACTTTATTTTAATAGCTGTAATTTTGTCAGTCTGGGGATTATTCCCTGCAGAATAAATGCACATGTGCCATAACTGAAATGTGACGTCTCTGCTGTAGCAGGATTACTCTCTGTCCCACAATCCTCCTGTCTCAGTGCCTTCAGTTTGGACCAAAATGTCACGTTTCAGAAACTTTCTGATGTTTTTATATAAAGTGTGTATGGTTTGTCTGTTCGGTATGTGAGTCGTGTTCCAGCTGTTGCTGCATACAGCATGCTTTATGACGCTTTATGATGAGTTATATTACCTGGGTATTTATTATGCGTGAATGTGTCACTGTATTTTTATTTCCATGCAGTATTTTTTTTTTTTACTGTGCTGTGTGTTAAACATGCAGACGGTTGCCAGATTGAAACCAAACAGCTGGATAAAATCCGTACAGTGTGCTGCGATGATGACAAAGAAAAGAAATCCTGATGGAAAAATAGCAAGCATAAAAGTGCCATGTTCGTTTCAGTTAATCCTGATGCTGTTTTTATTGATATCAGATCAGAGATCAGGTAATAAATATTGTTGCTGTTGCTTTTTTTTCCCTCTCTCTCTGATCTGGAAATGTAATATCTTTTACACATGCATTTCAAACAGGGTTGCCAGATAATCAGTGTATTTGTAGGTCCACTGGTGATGGAAAAATCATTTAACTTTTCCTTTAATTCATAAGGTTTTAATATGTAAACTGGCAACCCAGATATGTATTATCTTTTTTTTTTTTTTTTTTCTTTTTTCAGTTTTATCCCTGATGTATCTACAGTATGTGCGCATCTTTGCTGTACTAAAAATAAATATAAATTTATTAAAATAAAGTAGTTTTAGTGAACTGTATGCTACAAACTATAACGCATGAAATCCCAAACAAATAGAACTAATGAATTACTTAAAATAAAATAAAATAAAAAACACAAGCATGTTTATTCAGATCTTTATTCTGAGCTTCAGGGTCAATTATAAAAGAGAAAAAAAAAATTAAATAAATTTACGTTTAGGTTCATTGAGCACCACGCCCCCCTCTTTCATGGCCGTCCAAAACGTCTGGAGCTGAAACAGATTAAAGAGCGAGAAATATTATTTTAATTAGAATAAAATGATCATTTTTAAAGCTTTTTAGTACAAAAACAATTACTGCATTCCTGAAAATAAAGGCTTTAAGTATTTCCTAAAATGTCAATAATATCAGTTAATTATTAATGATCTTTCATTTGTTCCAATTTTACTTTGAATTTTATTTTTTTATAGATATGTATAAAATCTGTTAAATACACTCAGACAGGCGAGTTATACTATTTTAATTATATTTTTCAATATACAGATCTGTAGCCCCAAAATGTGCATATTTTTTAAACGAAACATTACTAAATATTTAAGCATTAATGGACTTGTATGTATTATTATTTACATGTTTACATGTGCTATTTTCAATTCAATTAATTTCTTACATTTGTTATGTTTAACATCATGTATAATATTTCAGGACAAATTCTTCATATGTGGACAATAAAGCAGGTTTATAAAGGAATTATTCCAAATTATCATCACATAATTAATAACAAGGCGGTTTGCTAAAATATTTATCGCAATACTTTTTTATAAAAAAAAAAACAAAAAAAATATAAAAACTCTCTCTCAGCTGTAGCACTATAGAAACTTCTTATTAAAATAAGAAATTTGGGGGGAAAAAGTTTTTGTCATCATTATTTTTAGTTCTATTCACCCATGTGTATAATTATTTTACTCTTTTCATGTTTCATTCCTCACTTTCACAATAATAATAATGATGATGATGATGATGATGATGATGATAAGAGAGAGTGAGAGGAGACTCACGGCGTCGGAGCGGAAGGTCCAGGGAACCTCTCGGTAAACGAGTCGTGTGATTCCGGCCTCGCAGCATCGCTGGGCCAGAACGTCTCCCACGGCGCGGCACGCGGCCACCGAGCGGGTGGAGCTGAGCTGCTTCTTCAGAGCCCACTCCTGCGTGGAGCACGTGAGCACGGGGACGTCCGAGTCTCGCGAAAACACCGCCGCCGACACGTGATGCTGCGAGCGCTTCAACACCAGCCTGAGAGAGACGAAGAAGAAGAAGAGAGACACTGAGGATGAATCCCACACCTCCTTCCTCAATCCTTCAAAATATCAGCCCTAAAAAATAAAAATAAAATCAAGGGAGGAGGAGAGAGGAAGGTTTACGATCAGAGATGCACCGGTGACGTGACGCCTGCGGCACAAACGCGCCACCTTCCTCAGAAAAAAATGAGTTGCAATGAACGATACAATAATAAAAAGCACGAAAACAAAACTCATGATTAAATAAACAGTGTGTACAAATCAAATCTGCACACGAAGGTCGAGGAGCAGAACCTCGTTTAGAATAAATCAGGGAGTCGCGACACACTTCGCTTACAAACATCACCCTGAGAGAAACTCACACTCTCCTCTTTCCTTCCATTCATTTATTATCAAATGAATATCAGAAATACTGAAGATGGATAGTGTATGCTAATATATAATACATAAACGAATAGCGTGTGTGTTATTTCACGCGTGTGTGTGTTATTTCAGTCTTACTCACTAGGTTTACTAGATTCAGCTGCTGAAATCAGACCATTAAAAAAAAAAAAACACCTTTCCTTTAGCTGGTTATGTAGTTTTTAACATTTCACTCTGGAACCAATCGGAGTGAGTCAATTCATTTTTTTGATTATTTTCAGTGAAAAGTTTCTCTCGCTGAAGGTTTTCGTTTAAAGTGACGCTTCAGTGAGTGACGATGTCTCGTCTGGTAAACGTGTTTGTTCTACATTCCTTTTCTCTCCTCCTTTCACGGCTTCATCACATCCCTTCACTCCGTCACTTGTCTTTGCCTCGTCACACAGAAGACAAGATTTTCCTCAGTACACAGGATAGATCCTTCCTAATACAGATAATTGTGGACATGGTTCGACCATTAGAAAGATTTTGTCTCTCGCAGAGGAAATATTTCTAAGTCAGGCACGTTCTCATACATCAGGAGGTGTTTCATGTGTTATATGTGGTTGTGATATCAGGGGCACCATTACATACACACACACACACACACACACGCAGACCTGTGGTAGTACTCTCTCTTGGGCCAGACGGTGGCCCAGCCTCTGTCCTTCACAGCGATGGCCATCTGTTCCAGATTTCTAGGGTTTCGGTTCACAAACGTCTGATTGACGCCTTCGTTCTGGTTGATCTCCGGCGCTGGATCCGCTGCAGCTCGACTCCAACTCCGCACTGACGAGGACAGAGTCGGAGGAACGCTTTTAATTACAGCACATAAACTACATCAAGCCACACGAGTGCACTTTACAGGGTGAGAAATAAAAGCTTCTGTGTATCCTACACACAGCTTTAGATCATTAGTGCACTTCCCAGCCTACAGAAATCCACTACATCATCCAGCAGAAAGCTGTCTGAGCTCCCACTTCATCCTGCGCACTTCATAGGGTATAAAACAAGTGCTAAACCCAATGTAGTGCACTACACGCTCAGAAGTGCGCAACCCAATGTTCAGCATCTCACTGCTACTTTCAGTGCACTACATAGGGTATGAAATAATGACTTTTAAAAGGCTGTGTAGGTTTCCTAGTATACAAGTAAACGTTATATGGAATAAAATAATGGCCCTATGTAGTGCACTACATTTCTAGGACAGGCTTCAGACTTATACTGCCTGTAGAAGTGCACTTCACAAGTTAAGAAGCACACAGTGTTTAGTACACTACATAGTCAACTAGGGTTGCGTATCATCCTGCACCCTTCATAGGGTATAAAACAAGGGCTACACTCTATGTAGTACACTACACTTCTAAGACCCTACGATATGTCCACTAAGCAGCTTCACATCCATACTACTACTACTACTACTACTACTAAGAAGCACACTACATCTAGTACACTACATAGTCATCTAGGGTTGTGTATCCTCCTGCGCCCTTCATAGGGAGTGAAATCATACCAGGAAGATAGCCAAGTTTTAGCATGTCCTCTGTAAGTGCACTACATAAGGCATGAAATAATTCTTCTCAGACCCTAGGTAGTGCACTACATATCCAATAGAAAGCGCACCCTACGTGTATAAGTGCACTTCACAGGATATAAAATAATGGTTTCTGCACCCTATATAAGACCCTAGGGTATATAGTACATGTCCCCTAAGCAGGCTTCAGATCCATACTATCTGTAAAAGTGCACTTAACAGCTTATGAAACACATTGCACTTAGTACACTACATGATCATCTAGGGTTGCAGGCCATCCTGTGCCCTTCATAGGGAGAGAAATCATTAATTTTACACCCTATGTAGTACACTACATGTTTCAGCAACTTACTACCTCTGCAAGTGCACTACACAATGATTTTTAGACCCTATATAGTGCACGACATATCAGGGGAAAAATATCCGAGGTTCTGCATCCTACTGTCTGTATAAGTGCACTTCATAGGGAGTGAAATAACAGCTTCTACCCCTATATAGTGCACTACATGTGCAACATGGAATTATTTCCCTACATGTAGTGTGCTAAAGGGTCATTTCTAACTTAACTGAAAGATAAATAATTCTATAAACCCAGTCTTTTGTGTGTGTGTGTGTGTGTGTGTGTGTGTGTGTGTGTGTGTGTGTGTGTGTGACCTGCGATGTCCCGGCTCCGTGTCTCGGTGTGTTTCTGTCCGAGCAGCAGCAGACGGACTGAGCGATAAAACCCTCTAACAGCGGCCATAACCACAATTACACACACTTTCACACTTACACACACACCGCTGAGTCACAATGCGCAAACACAAAACACTAACTACACACAGAAATCCGAACTAACGATCTAAACCCATCACGGTCCTGTAAGCAGCCATCTTGTCTGTGTCACACTGATTACAGTCCGGCTGAGGACGAGGAGCGTCACGCTGAGGTTCCGCGCATGTTGTTTTGGACAAATATGCAAAAAGAAAAAGAGACACAAAACACACAAACACCTGTATTAGTTATTTTATTAAAGAATAACTGTTCCTTTAAAATATACAGATTTCAGATTAAATTAATACAAATGGAAATTATGCAACTTTATTTGGTTTATTTATGAATTATTTACTAGCTATTTTTTATTATTTTTTTTGGTTTTATTTTGGTAGAAAACATTGTTGTCTTGTTACAGGATCCACAAACATTTCATTGAAAACTTCCTGTAATTCCAGGCATAAATTCTAGGAGATTTTAATTAAATAATAATTAAATGATAATGAGAAAATAGGATCTCTGACAAAGTGTAAAAAAAATGTAAGTAATTCAGTAAAAGCATGATTATTACTATTTTTTTTTTTTACTAAATACAGGGACGGTTTAAGAAGAGATGAAGATCAGAGGTGTGTGAGTGACGCTGCTGGACTTCACTATGCGTTTGTGAAAACAGAAATAAACAGTTTAATAAGTGAAATTTGCAGCTCAGAAGAACATCACAACGTTAAAGCACTTCATCACAGTGAGAGCTCTGTACTGCCGAGACCATTCCACGTTTTCCATCCACACCGTGATCCGGTTATTAACCTGCCTGCCTTTTCAGCTTGGCATGTTTGCAAATGTGTGTGTGTGTGTGTGTGTGTGTGTGAGAGAGAGAGAGAGAGAGAGAGAGAGAAATTAATGGAAATCTTTTAGTCACTGAAGAAGACACTGTGCTTAAACAGTTGCTCCAGGGGAGTGCTCCAAAGCACACACACACACACACACACACACACACACACACACACACACACACTATTCACTATATAATATAGGGCACATTATCACCTTCACAAAATATTCAGTGTGTGTGTGTGTGTGTGTGTGTCCACTGGTGGGCGTGGCCTGTCCATCAGTTATAGTGATAGAGGGGGAGATAGAGAGAGAGAAAGACAAAGAGAGAAAGAGACAGAGAGAAATAGAGAGCAAGAGAAAGACAGACAGACAGACAGATAGACAGATAGATAGAGAGGCAGATAGACACATCAGATATCTCTCTTTCTCTCTTCATCTGACTTTGCTTCTGTCTGTTTATCTGCCCTTTATTCTCTCCATCCCTCTATCTGTCTGTCTGTCTGTCTGTCTTGCCCACAGTCAGCTTTGAGGAACAGACACACACAGGGATGTAGACGTGTTCTGGAATGTGTCTCAGATGTGTTGCTATGCAACAGCAGTTCCAGGACGGTTGCCGAGACACTGCGATTGAGACGGGGGCGGAAAAATAAAGATACACACACACACACACACACACACACACACACACACACACACACACACCTCTGTCTCAGATGGATATGTCAGAATGAAAGATCACTGATTTGTTCATGTAACAAAGACAGATAAACACACACACAAACACACACACAAACACAGATACACACACAGATATGCACACAGACACACACACACAAACACACAGATACACACAGATATGCACACAGACACAGATACACACACACAAACACAGATACACACACAGATATGCACACAAACACACACACACAAACACACAGATACACACAGATATGCACACAGACACACACACAGATACACACACAGATACACACACAGACACACACACAGATACACACACAGATACACACACAGATACACACACAGATATGCACACAGACACAAAGAGACAGACAGACAGAGAGATTGAGAGAGCGAGAGAGAGAGAAAAACAGACAGACAGACATAAAGAGAGACAGACAGAGGGATGGAGAGAATAAAGGGCAGATAAACAGCCAGAGAGAGAGAGTGAGAGAGAGTGAGAGAGAGAGATTGTGCACTTGTGTGTACCCATGCATTAATGTACATGTGGTTGTGGTTGTGTGTGTATGCTTACAAGCTTAATCTGTGTGTGTGTGTGTGTGTGTGTGTGTGTGTGTGTGTGTGTGTGTGTGTGTGTGTGTGTGTGTAAAATAGACAGTAATTGAACAATAATTGCAAAACTGATAAATTTTCTATATCTGTAACTCGAAATTTCTCTCTCTCTCTCTCTCTCTCTCTCTCTCTCTCTTTCACACACACACACACACACACACACACACACACACACACACACACACACACACACTCGTCCTCCTTTTCACTCCCTGTCTTTCACTCACTCGAGTATGTGGTCATTAATGCTGAAAGTGTTTAATGAGCACTAATAAGGGTGCAGACTGCAGCACACTCCTCAAGCGGAAAATGTCTCTGTGTGATTAGAAATGCAGAATCCACCCACTCACACACTCACACACACACACTCACACACACACACACACACACACACACACACACAGTCTGGGTCGTGGAGTGATTATTACACTAATCATCAGCCTCAGCAGTCTCACTCGTCCTCTAGGTGGCAGCGTCTTCCTACTTTTCACCTTTCATGAGTTTGTGAAAAAAGGGACACCAGATCATCATCACTGCTCCTTATCTGTATTTTGTGATCTTATTTTTCCTTTATTTGTTTTTATCTTTTTAATTTTTCCGAAAAGATCTTTTTTAATTAGTGGTACTGATCAATATTGTGGACTTACATCAGTATTAAGAGGCATTAATCCTTTCCTTCTGATATGCAGCTTGCACGATGCTAAACTGGTGGCCATAAACATCTATACTATGCTAGCTATATTAGCTAAAAGAAGCACGCTTTAGACACTAAACACACTTTGGGTTGAATATAAAATCAGAATAAATGAAACTCGGAAATTTCCGGAAAATCAGAGACCTCACAGTGTTCTCTCTGGGGAACACGCTGTTCGTTCTGCTCTCGTTTCCCCACAAGCTTTATTTTCATCTCCTCAGTGAGAGGACGAGCGAACACATCGCATCAGCAGTGGGTGGTGAATTCTCCGTTCTGATTGGTCAGAAGGTGTTGATTAGTTTTCTATAACAGCGGCTCTGAGAGTAGCGCAGGTTTATATCAATGCGCTCGCTCTAATACGTTATCGTTTCTATAGTAACAGCTCATTCACGAGGACTCGTACAGCAGACGCTCGATATGGTGAAGTTTTCTGTAAGGAAAGAAAACATTTTTGGAAGGAGTCTCCAGTGTCAGCGCTTTGTAAGCTGTAACTTTACGTTTTCCGACACCTTCAGGACAGAGGATTTTACGCTTCTTTGTGTTTTCTCAGTAACATGAGTAACAAGCTACATGTTTTTGTCTCATACAACATTAACTGTAACGATAAAAGGAAAAAGTATGAGGTGTCGTTCTTTAATAAATAAATCACGACGGACTTTGACACTCTGTCACTTCTGCTCTGTCAGAATCAATCAGCGTGTCATGGCTTCCTGAGTGAAACACAGAACAAATGTGAGTAAGGTTGAGAAGAAGATTCGCCTAGCTGATTCGCCTCAGTGAGTGAGTCAAATGATGACGTTCGAATCGGAGAGTTCGGGATCTTTGGATCTTGGTTCTGGCTCATTCGCTCGTCGTTTCTCAGGTTTTCAGTTCTTTTAGTCTAACAACAATGATGTTCAGTTCACTAAACGAGTCGATTGTGTCGTTTATGGTTATATCTGCGTGCGTTATTAAAACCATGCGGCTCATTTTGATTCGCTCATCAGGGCTCAGAGCACAGAGACACCGAGACAGCAGAGTCGAGCGTTAAGCATGTACAGTGAAGATCTAATACTAAAATTATGCACATCAGTATTCAGACCTCAGGCGTAGAAAAATCTGGCTTCGGCGAAGGTGTGATCTGAATGGCAGCTGCGCAACCCGACTCTGAATACACGTAACTTTCCTACTGTAAATACTGTAACGTAAGTTTTGGGCTGAAGTCATTGAATATGAAATCAGCCCAAGCATGAAACATTGAAAAAGAAATGACTTCATTCAGGCAGAAACTAGAATAAATTAAAATGAGTTGTTAATGTTGGACTGTGTGGTGTTTTGTGTTACAGTTTTATGAAGTCATGTTGTTAGAATTGTATTAGAATCGATTTGTTTGATTCTGATGGAATTGTGAAGCGGCTTGACTGATTCGTTTAAAAAGAATCATTTCAAAAGAATCGTTTCAAAAGAATGATTCATTCACAAATCGGGCATCACTTCTTTGTAAACTCACACATTTGATGATGTAATTGTATTTCTCTTTAGTCGATTAGTGAAAACACATTAAGTTTATTCAGATGTCAGATGGTTCAGTTTATGGAAATGTTCAGTTTGCAGCATCTGTATAAATGTTGGGTGCTTTAACATCATTTGATTCTGATTCAACAGGTTTATAATCTCAATCTTGGAAGTTAACGTGACTAATTCTTTAAGCAGGGATTTAGAAAAATGGTGGAATAATGGGAAGAAGATTGTTGAAAAACGAGAGCGAACAGATCATGAACTGATTTGATCTTGTTTCTGTGAAAAATATAAATATTTAATTGATTAAATCAATCCTCTCATGCCTCGTGAGTTAGAAGTGAGTGTTTTTGCGTGCAGTCATACACGGAAAGTGAAAAGTTGAATATTTAAAGCTGGATTTGGGAAGAGAGATTATAACCGAGCCTCGGCAGCGCACCAGAGCACGGAGTGATGACTTTCTCTTTTCGTAATGCTGAAGATCGAAGGTGACGGCGGATCAAAGGCTTGTAGAGCTGAGTAGCAATGTGTTGGCCATATTTCTCCCCTCCTCTCTCTCTCTCTCTCTCTCTCTCTCTCTCTTTTTCCCTGATGCTTTTCTACAGCATGCATGATAAATAATGAAAGTCATATGTAGCTCGAGGCTGTACAGAATGCAGCATCTTGGAGAAAATCACGGATCTCAGATCAAATGATCAAAAAGAAAAAAAAAACGAAACAAAACAAAAAAAAACAATAGGAAAACGAATCATTCCTCAGGCCGTGACGAATGAATCACCGGGTTTGTCTTATTTGCCTCCAAATGTTTTAACCCTTTAGTTACACTGAGTTTAGAAGATACACAATGAATTAGCAGCTCATTATAGTGACCGGTTTATTTTTTTAATTCCAATCCCAGTTATTATTTTATATCAGTTTGTACCCACCTGTGATTATTTTCTAATGAATCTTTTAGCTTCTGCACCCTAAAAAATATCAGCGAATGAATCATTGAAACCACTATCAGTATTTTCTGAACGAGAATGAATCAGTACATCAGGTTTCACTCTTAGCTCCTAAAACAAAACTTCTTTTTTTTCACTCACTGTACAGTTTGTAGTTTAGAAGTTGGTCTCCACTCAAAACTGGACTCAAAGTCCCAGAATGCAATGCGGCTGAGTTGCCCATGGCAGAGCCTCGGCTCGGCTAGTTAGCAACCTATGAGCTGACGAGTGTGATGAGATCGACGGTGGCATTAGCATTAAAGCTGATCTGTATGAGTAGAGCGTACAGACGAAGAGGAGAGGAAGCTGGATAGACTGAAACACTAAAGCGCCGCCGCATCGCTCTTTGAGTATACATTAAGAGAGCGGAAAATCCCATGACTATCAAAACAGAGGCTTTGTGGGTAATGTAGGAAACTTAACTAATTTGAAGATAGGCCAACATGTCAATGAATTTCACACGACATTATAAAGATTAATATGCAAAAAGTTCAGAGTGGATTTTTGTCTTTAATGAACGTTTTGTTGGGTTCAGAAAAAAAACTGAAATATTGAATTTTGCATTAATTACTCCATTACGTTGCTTTTCTCCAGGTGCAGCCTTGTTGCTAAGAAGAATAATAAATATATTTGTTTTTTTCATCTGCAGTTATTTGACATATTTGTCTAAAAATGTGATAAATATCTATCCTAATCAGTGTTCAATTTCGAAATATTTTGCACGTTGAATTACTGGAACATTCTGAGCGCAAAAATAAAGTTATCATTAAATAAAATGGATGATGGTAAGAATGATTTCCAGACTAGATTTTCTACATATTGGTTTTTTTTTCTTTTCTTTTGTGAACATGATGCTTCGTGTTAAAAAAAAAAAAACATTATTCAGTCTGTACAAGTTTGCTATTCATATGCTACATTTTAATTAATATGAAATAAAATATTCTGTAAATAACTAATAGTCACCATTAGCTAGAACTTGACTGGAATCTATGCTAATCTAACCTGGCATTAGCAAAGGAAACAGGCTAACTTAGGTAAATATAGCCAGCTAATGTGAGCAAATTAGCAAAACTTACCTTAACACATTTTCACCTCATGTGTTGTTTATAAGTGGAGTACTTTTTGACTTATTTTGCCTTATTTAGTAACACAGAAATCGATATTTTTAGATTTTTAGCATGAATCTTTGCACAAACTGGCCATTAGATGAAAGACAACAAATGCTAATGCCAATGCTAAGCATTTCCTTTCTCTACTCTTTAGCCTCGTTTGTGTAAAGCGAAGCAAAAAAGAAAAAGATTGCTTTTATTAACAATAAAAGCGGAGTGTGTAATGAGCTAAGTGGCCGTCGGAGAGGTTTCCCCCTGGACGCGGCCCAGTTAAGAGCTTGATCGTCCAGGTGGGAAGCGAAGTTAGCAAGGAGGAGGAGAAAAGCACTTCATCACTGTCCTCCCTTTCTTTCCTTCCTTTAATCAGTACACAAGCTTACACACACGCTGCGTTCACCGGGACATCGCGGCCCTGTTCAGTCTGATCCGTCATCCGTATAATCGAACAATCGCTTGAGAATAGCCAAAACCCCACGTTCCGGTTCTGGGACGCTGAAGCATGGAGAAGAAGTTCAGCTGAAATCTGACGATTAATCCGAGGTGCGTTTATCGCAATGAAACATCAGAGGAAATCCTTCGCTCGTTTTTTTTTTCTTTTTTCGTTTCGTTTTTTATTAATCCGTCCTGGAAACCACACAGGCGCTATCTGATGGGTTTTTAATGAAAGCCGTCGGGTCACTGAGAGGTCACTCGAGGACCTGAGATGGACTCTGGCTTTAAGCCATACAGATAAAATAAATAGTTCAAGAGTTCACACACACGGGAAAAAAATTATGATTAATTTTACTTTTATTCATTTTAGTTCTTACGAGAAAACTAAAAGAGAGAGAGAGAGTGTTCAATTTGATGCTCGCTCTACCATTCAGCAACGATCTGGGATCGAACACGCAAGTGTTAAAGGAGCCACATTTTTAAAAAATGTCCCGTTTCTTTGGTTCAGCAGTGAAAACAACTCTCTCTCTTCACAGCGTCTGACTTTATCTACGCTACGTGAGAGAATTATTTGTATAACTCACTATCCATCGAAGGAGGAACAGCGCCAGTGTCCTACTTAGTGCACTAGCCACTAATATGTTAGTTTAAGTGTTAAGAAGAGCACTAGTTTACTTTTTTAGTATTTGTAAGTATACTAGAAGTAGGCTAATGTACCTTTTTTATGTTAGTCTAAGTCCTTTTTTTATGCTAGTCTAAATTGTTTTGAGATGCTAGTCTAAGTACTAGAACTGAAGTACACTAGTGTATTTTTCCTATGCTAGTCTAAGTCCTTTTTTATGTTAGTCTAAGTCCTTTTTTTATGCTAGTCTAAATTGTTTTGAGATGCTAGTCTAAGTCCTTTTTATGCTAGTCTTTGTTCTTTTAATATGCTAGTCTAAGTTCTTTTTTATGCTAGTCTAAGTCCTTTTTTATGTTAGACTAAGTCCTTTTTTATGCTAGTCTAAGTCCTTTTTTATGCTAGTCTAAGTCCTTTTTTATGCTAGTCTAAGTCCTTTTTTATGCTAGTCTAAGTTCTTTTTTATGTTAGACTAAGTCCTTTTTTATGCTAGTCTAAGTCCTTTTTTATGCTAGTCTAAGTCCTTTTTATGCTAGTCTAAGTCCTTTTTTATGCTAGTCTAAGTTCTTTTTTATGTTAGACTAAGTCCTTTTTTATGCTAGTCTAAGTCCTTTTTTATGCTAGTCTAAGTCCTTTTTTATGCTAGTCTAAGTTCTTTTTT
This sequence comes from Pangasius djambal, assembly GCA_022985145.1. Classification (NCBI taxonomy): domain Eukaryota; kingdom Metazoa; phylum Chordata; class Actinopteri; order Siluriformes; family Pangasiidae; genus Pangasius; species Pangasius djambal. Next base: position 1,256,447 of record CM040981.1, on the reverse strand, counting down.
ATGCTAGTCTAAGTCCTTTTTTATGCTAGTCTAAGTTCTTTTTTTATGCTAGTCTAAGTCCTTTTTTATGCTAGTCTATGCAACTGGAGAAATGTAAAGTCGGCACTAGGTGCTAAGTTATCTAAGTAAACTATTATTTTTGTTTTAGATTCAGTAATACAGGTTTAAAAATGATTCCAGTACGTTAAATACTCACGTCTATTTATTTGTCCACATACATTATTTGTGATTTTATATTTCTATAATCCACTATATTCAGAACATCCTCTTTTCCTTTCCTCTCTCTGAAGCACCGAAGCTTATAACTCCTCCGGTTAGATCTGTCTATCTCCCGGCGTATTTCTCCTAAAGCTTGTGTAAGATCACGGCGGCTGAAACAGCGAGCAGCTGTAAAGCACGTCTGACGTGTCGGAGAGGAAATGCCTTTGGCAGGAGAGGAGAAATAAAACTCGTAGGTTTTAGGACTCTATTATCCAGACTGAACCATGAATCTCATCTAAAGCCGGGCGTACGGACAGCAGGCTCGATCGGCCCAACTGAAGATATATTTATCACCTTTCGCTAGTGCTTTAGCACGGACTGATAAATAAATCTGCGGAGAACAGACCAGGGCTGGAATGAGATTACAGTGAAGGGAATATATTCTAACATGACCTGATATTTACGCTTTTCCCCCCTCAGTGATTTGTCCTGCTGCTGTTTCCTAAAGGCCACTGGACTATATAACACAACGTCTTTTATTATTTAGCGAAATGAACAGTTTGTCTATCTGTCCTGAGCTGCAAAACACGTCATCTTCGCAAGCGAAATGATCTGGAATGTAGTCGAATTAGATTATTAAACCTTTTTCAAGCCATTTGTGTGCAGCTTGAAATAGTCTTGTTCTATTGGCAGATAATTTTACTCACTTTAATAACAATAATACCAATACCAATAATAATAATAATAATAATAATAATAATAATAATAAACTTTATTTTATATAGCACCTTTAAAAAGACCCCTCAAGTCACATGTATCAAAAACAGTTAAAAATAAAATACAGTTTAATTATTAATAACAATAATAGTAACCATAATAATAATAATAATAATTAAATAACAAAAACAAAGAAATCAAGTAAAAGCGATCCTAAAGAAATAAGTTTTAAGAGAAGATTTTAAACACACTAAAAGACTAAAAGACAGTTTTGGAGCATTTATTTCTTTTATTTCTAAAAGAAGCAGAATTATCTGCTAACAGAGCAAGAATATTATAAGCTTGAAACTTAAAGCTAGGTTTAGTAATCGTATATTCGGTTTATTTTAATTGTGTAATATGAAACACGAGACAAATTTGACTATATTCAATATAATTTCACTCACTAAGATGATTTTTTATGTCATTTTGCTCACCCCGTGTGCTTCTGAACCTGTGATATAAATATGATATGTAACGTTACCTGTGCAAGGTGTTTGTGAAACAGGGAAAGTTTTTATATTCTATATTCACAAGTGTGTATTAATCGTGTTTCTGTTACACACGTTAGTGAGCCGTTCTGAGGTGAATCTCGAGCTGCCTCCTGAACACACGCAGCGACAGTGCTGCAAAATATCAAAGCGGTTAAAATAACGAGTGAAGACTTGAGGAAGTTCAACTCAAATTTCTCTTTAGTAGATATTTCTCTTCATTCGCAGCTCGAAATGGTTTTATTCTATTCGTTTATTTCTACAGGGAAGCAAATTAAAATGATCTGCCACTCGAAAAAAAAAAACACTTCAAAATGAGTAAATATGGCTATTTAATACTTATTTATTTGTTTATTTATTTATCTATTTATTTATTTATTTTATTTTTTATGATTGTACTTCTTTCTTTCTGTAGTATGAGTGTAGGTCATTCTTTTTTCTTTTTCTCTTATTCATGTGTTTTTCTTTCTTTCTTATGATTGTAGTTCATTCTTTCTTTAGTGTGAGTATATTCTTTCTTTCTTTTTCTTTCTTTCTTTCTTTCTTTCTTTCTTTTTTACTAAATTTAAAACTAAACTAAAATAAAAGCTTTCTTGGCACGTCGTCACATCTACCGTACTTACAAATACTAGCATACAGAATCTCTCCTTATAATGAGTAAATATGTCTAGAAATAGCTTTAATAATCTTTCAATTGTTATATAATTGAGAAAAATTAGATAATTTTTCCTTTATTCAAGATACATTCCCTCGCTAAGAGATCATTTTCTGCAGTGAGGATGGTGTGATGAAGCAGAGTTCTTGTTATCACCCCAAAGTTGATTATTTTCCTCTAACAGCACATCCCGGAGTGGTTTATTCCACTGATACCACAGCAATATGTGAACAGTTATCATTTCTTATTTATGAGTGAACGATACATTGCACGTTTTATCCATTTGATGTTGCGGAAAAGTCCATGAAACAAGTTCTTGCTTACGTTATAGCAGCTCTAAACAGTCGTTCCCTCCCTCTCTCTTTTCTCTCTGGAAGAAAAACAAAACGAAACAGAAATCGTAGCTTGTCGTGTTACCGAGAAACTTCACAAAGCGTAAACTCCTCCGTCCTGAAGATGTCGGAAAACTTCAAGCTACAGCTTCACCTCTGACTGTTACAAAGCGCTGACACTGGAGACTCCTTCCAAACATGTTACATAAACATCTCCTTACAGATTAAAACACAT
>CM040981.1:1230092-1252660 GCA_022985145.1 Pangasius djambal | reverse complement strand
TTTCTTTCTTTCTTTCTTTCTTTCTTTCTTTTTTCTTTCTTTCTTTTTGTATTTATTACTTTATTTATTGAATGAATTCTTTTTTTCTTTCTTTCTAGTGAGTGTAGTTCGTTCTTTCTTTTCATTCAATTGTTTGCTCTTTGTTTTTCATTTTTTCTCTTTTTTCCTTTTTTCCTTTCTTTCTTTCTTCCTTTCTATATATATATATATATAAATTTATTTATTTATTCATTGAGTGAATTCTTTCTTTCTTTCCTAAAGAGTGTAGTTTGTTCTTTCTTTTCATTCATTTGTTTTTCTTTCTTTTTCTTTCTTTCTTTCTTTCTTGAGTGGGATAAGTGTGAGACAGATAAAGCCCGTGCTCCATCAGGGCGGTTGTTTTCTGTCCTGATAGAAAACATTAGTGTATTATATTTCGAGGCGTTTCAGATCAGAGTGTTGTTCTTTAATCAGTGAATAAAACACGCACTAGTCATAATAAACACTGGATTCATCCATATGCAGTTCCTTTAACTTCACTTTACTGCTTTAATCAACACACGTCCAGATGCCTGGCGTCCTTTCAACACACACACACACGCACACACACACACACACACACACACACAGAGCAGTGACCTTGTCTCAGATTGTCTGACCTCCAAAAGTAATTACCGAGAGGAGAGAAACAGCGCTGCTCTCTGACCTTTGACCTTCAGCGACACACACTTCCAGGACAAAAGCCGATTCGACCCCGTGTGCAATTATCTCATCATCATGGTCCCATTCCCATCAGGCTGTGTGTGTGTGTGTGTGTGTGTGTTCTATTAGATATACAACTTATTTCAGAATTATTGGCACCATTTTTGGGACAGACATTAAACCCACACACACACACACACACACACACACATCTGACACATTACTGTCGCTGTGTGAGTTAAATCAAGACTGTGATATGCTGCATTCTACAGTCACTATATACACACAGTATTACACACACACACAGTTACACACACACACACACACACACACACACACACACACACACACACACACACAAACAGTTACACACACAACTGACCCATTACTGTCCCTGTGTGAGTTTAATTGAAACTGTAATGTGTTGCTCAGCTACTACACACACACACACACACACACACACACACACACACACATACACATGAGAGATGACAGGATGGTCTCACACACTGATTAATCTGGTCATTAATGAGGACGTAGTTGATCAAGTGCCCAGACTTGATTAAGGCTCTTGGAGGACGCAGATGTTCCACATACTGATCATCATCATCATTGAGAGAGAGAGAGAGAGAGAGAGAGAGAAAGTGTGAGAGAGAAAGTGTGTGTGTGTGTGTGTGTGTGAGAAAGAGAGAGAGAGAGAATGTGCCAAACAAAGTTACATCTTTAGGCTCCTGAGTGATGCAACTGTTGTTGGGAGATCGTGGATTCGAATCCCGGCGATGCCACAGCCATATCCGTACACAGGGTGACTGTGGTGTCAGGGTGGGAGGGGCTTACTCGCTCTCTCCTGTCAATCACAGCGACACTAGCCAATCAATGGCGTCTGTGAGTTCATGTATGCAGAAGAGGGCAGGTAGCGTTTCCTCTGAGTGTGTAACGCGGCCCTGTGACAGTGTGACGTAAGAGTGTTAGCTAGTGGGTGGGAGAAAATGGAGAAAAATGTTAAATCTTAAATAAACGTCTCCTTCCAGAAAACATCACCTTCCACACTGTTTATGTGGAGCATCTGCCATACGAGTACCTGTGAATGAGCTGTTACTATAGAAACGATAACGTACAGGAACGAGCGCGTTAGTATAAACCTGCACCACTGTCACAGGTGCTGTTACAGAAAATTAATCAACACTTTCTGACCAATCAGAATCCAGAATTCATCTCCGTTCTTATAAAAGAAGGCTGAACTGGATGTTGGAGGTTTTTAATAGCAACCGGAAAATCCCTAACATTAAAGCTAAACCGGTGGCTCTAACCTTCCATGACTTGTTAGCAACATTAGCTTAGCTAATCGTGTGTCTGGCGCAGAGCTAAAGAAGCAGACGCCAGACAGTGAACATGTCCTGACTAAGTCTGGGTTCATTTTTGGATGAGCCGCTCCTTTACTGCCGTCCGCTCGGCTCAGCGCTGTAATCGTATGCCTGAGGTTTGTGTTACGGCTTTATTGGGGAAAAGAAGTCATTAAGTGTTTTTTAAAGACCCACAACAGGTGATTATGGGTAATCATGGTTTAGCGGTTTTGCAGCTCGCTGACTGTTTCTCTGACGTCACAGCGCCGTTGGAATCACATTAACTCTTCAACAAACTGAAAGTAATGAGCTCTAAAGCACACGTCTTTAAGCTCGCTCAGTTTGACAGAGAAATACGATCACAGAAATCGTAGAGGAATTTTTTTTCGGTGTTTAACTGTAATGATTTTAATTATTTTTCAGATTTTACTCTGTGTATTCAGTCCAACGTGTGACATCTGCGTGTGACACCGGTTACTCATTTTATTTGTTCTGTTCTGTATCCGGCTAGCACGGCCCTTGGTTAAGAATCCATAATAGAGGTTTATGATGAAAAATAAAATTAGAAAATCAACATTTCAGGACGTACAGAGCGTGCAAAATACAAACAGGGAGAACACTCTAAATACAGACTCCTTACTAGCTAGTTGACTTGAAATATATTATTTAATGAGAGACGTCACAGAAAAAAAGGTCCTACCTCAGTTTTACACTCTCCTCTTCTTCTACTTCCTCTTCTTCTTTTTTTATGCCCAGAGATGAAAAACTTTGAAATCATTAGCATTAATAAACTACCAAATAACCCAAATAATATCCTTCTCATGTCATATAGTCATGTGACCCAATAGAGTTAGTAAAAAAGAAAAAAAAGAATACCTTGAACATATGCTTTATTGGCAGACACAGGTATGAATTTTGGGGGAAGAAATTACGTGCAATTATTTTATGTCCTGATTAACAAGCTAAGTTTATAAGTTTCAGGGATATTTTATATTTTTTTATAGACCCGAATGTCTAGAAAAATCTGAAACTCATTCCTCTATATCTGTAATTAATTGTCATATAATGACTTCTATGCCTCTCCAACTCACAGCCTGTTTTCAGGCTTAAGGCCCGCCCCCTGCTCATTAATATTCATAAGCTAGCAGCCTAAGAGTCATTAATATTGAACAGATTGAACAGATCAGAATATTGTAAAAGGAGAAGTGTTACGCACATCGTATGGTTGGAGGAGTTTATTCGTTTGGAACTGGGTGGAGTTATGGTGGTTAAGTGAATCCTCAGCTTGCTGAAATATGGTTTTATGGTCAGTTTTTTTTTTTTTGTCCCCAAATGTATTTTTTTTTAAAGCTGGCCTCATAGTCTGATTAGAAAGTTGCTTCAGACATATCGCACACTTGGGAAAGGGTTTGGCCTCGTCACCGTCCACGCGCGTAAATCCAAATTTTAAATGTAACTCGCTTTATTTACAGAACCTTTCCCGCTTGTGCTTTGCTCGTCTTGTCATTTTCTTTTACTGACAACATGCCTGTCCATTTGAAGTAACTTTAAGGACTCCTAAAGATGAAGACGCTTTTAGTCAAGAAGAATGATTTGGCTAGCTATCGCTGATTTACGTTTAACTCTCACATGCTAAGAATTATTATCTTATGAGTAACTTCTCTCACTTTATGAGTAACTTCTCACTTTTTACTCATGTAAAATCAGGTTACAGTAAAATCATAAAGAATGAACGGTTTCAATTAATTTAGTTTTTCACGTGAAATATATATTATATATAATTAAGATTTAACTTAACTTGTTATTGACATTTCCATCATAGTTTCGCGAATCCTTTGCAATACCACCATGAACCACTAGGGGTTCACGAAACCCTGATCTAGGATATCGTCCTGGTTAATGTGGACCAACGTGGGTGAAGATGAAAATGTTTGTTAGTTCTCTAAGCTACGGTCAGATTTGTTTAGATTGGGCAGAGGTGTGGCATCTCGAACGCCATTGGCTGTCGTGTGAATCAGTCACGCACTTGAACACGCCATCAGTCTGACTCCCTGTTTTCACAAAGACATGTTAAAATACAGAATTAAATCACTTCTAAGAGTAGAAATGGGACCGTGCACAACTGTGCTGCTTTTAGTCAGTTCTCGCCGGGCCACGCCCACATATCTCCGTTGTTATGACAGCTTTGATCACATGCTCCGTCTAGACCGTGAGATGAGTGGGTGGTCAGCTGTGTTACTCTATCAGTATTATCGCAGGGTAACAGATCTGCCGCATCGCAGCAACCTCGCTTCCATCTGCCTCTGTCCCTTTGAGCCTAAAGACACGCCAAACTCTTCTTATATACACATTTACTTCCTCAGGTCACGACCTCTTTAATGGTGGTGACGATGTGAGCGATGTCCAGCTGCGTCCGGCTCGCTCAGGAACTCTCGCAGGAGCCAGTTTGATATTTTGGGGCAGATGTTTTATTTGGGTTGGGCTCCTTTGATCTGAAATGAAATTTGCTGAGGAATGTTGTCAGTTGGCGCACGGATCCGTTCCAAACACACACACACACACACACACACACACACACACACACACACACACACACACACACACACACAGTGTTTTCCCAGTGGCATGGTTGCCGTGTCTTTGATCTCATTTGAGCAGCAAGAACACGTTTGCAGTGAGTCAGCTAACAAAAAAATCACATCAGATCACATTATGTTTTGACACTAAACACTATATAGTTATATCTAGTACTTGTTGAGACGTTTGTTGTAAAACAAATGCTAACATTTTGCACATTTTGAACAGAATGGTACATCGCATCATTTAGATATGCCACTAAATCCAACCAAAAACTGCTAAGTGCAAGTGAAGCCTAATATTATGTTTATTAGTTACAGTACATGTCTACAGGGGGTGAAATATATATATATATATATATATATATATAAAATATAATAATAGTGGGCCTAAAGCGAAACCTTGTGGGACACCGTACTGCACTGTAGGCTATGAGAAATCTCCATTAACACTGACAAACTATTTCTCTTTGATTATTTGGTGTGTGTTTGTCTGTTTTGTGGACATGCCCTGGGTTTTTAAATCTTTGATGTAGACGAACTTCAGGCCAACTTCCAGTCTTGTTAGAGCACAGTCCTTGACAATGTGTTTCAATAACTGGATGCCACTGTTGGCCCCAGAGGAACCAGTTTGCATTGCACCGACCTTGACTGCTGCAAAAGCGGTTTAATAACATCCATTCTTCTTGAGGGACGTCAAAACATCGGATTTCAGGATCTTCCACCGGTTGGTAGTCACTCATCTCATGGTCAGTAGTGTTTACAACCAGGAACGTGTTTCTAATCCGAGCATTTTGTCATATCTGTCTTGAATTTTGTAAGCAGTACAAGCAAATAGAGAAGAAAAAAGAAGATAATAATATTGGGCCTAAAACCAAACCTTGTCGGACACCATACTGCATTTTTTTTTTGAGTTTTGAATTAATGAAGAAGTTCCATTAACAGTGACAAATCTGTAACTGTCTGTCAAATAATATCTAAATCACAGAAGAACTTTTCTATCTAAAACGCTCATGCTTTCCAGTCTCGTGGACAACAGCGTGAAATACTGAGCTTAACATCTAACAGTACCAAAAGGGAAACATTTATATGAATTATTTATGTGAATATGCAAGAGTGAGAACATGGTGGACCTTCAGGAGGATAACAGAAGCTAAAAAAAATCAAAATGAAGGATATGGAGCCTAAGAAAATGATGTCCTGATTATCTATAGTCAGTAGTTTGCCTTTGTGGTGTTTTTCCAAAATGTTCCTATTTGGAGCTTCTGCAGTAGGAAAGTGTTTCTGCTCTGAACATCTTGTCATGACTTGAGTCTTTTCTATTTTTGTCATGTCTGAATTTTGCTAAACAGAGCAGGAAGTACAAGGAAAATAGAGAAAAAAGGAGAAAATAATAGTGGACCTAAAACTGGACCTTGTGGGAACCAGTGTGCACTTTTCTGTTCTGAAGAATCTCCTTTAACTCTGACAACTTGGTAAAAGTTTGTTGTGTAATATCTAAACCAGGGAAGAGCTTTTTTTCTGAACTGATAATGTTTTCCAGTCTTGTGGTCTATAGCATCAAATACAGCATTTATGCTTGTGCAGTCAGTACTTTGGTGTTTTATCAAAAAGCGTTCCTGTCTGGACGTTCTGCAGTAGGAAAGTATTTCTACTCCAAACGTGTGTCATGTCTGTCCTGAATTTAATAGGCAATACAAGCAAAGAGATAAAAAAAAAAGAAGAAAATAATAGTGGGCCTAAAACCGAACCTGTGGATCACCATACTGAGCTTTTCCAGCTTCTGAAACATCTCCATTAACACTGACAAACTGGTAAAAGTCCATCAAGTAGGATATAATATATACAGAGAAAGCACTTTGCCTTTATGGTGTTTTTCCAAATCGCTTCATTCCTGTTTGGAAAGTTCTGCTCCGAACATCTTGAAGTTTGAAGGCAGTACCAGCAAGGAGAGAAAAAACTGCAAATAACAGAGACACTGATTTGTGCTCACTGAGGTTCTGAAGAATCTCCATTAAGGCTGAGAAATTGGTAAAAGCCTGTCATGTCCTATCTAAAGCAGGGAAGAACCGTTCTGTCTGGACGACCATGTCTCCAGCCTCACGGTCATCAGAGCCAAACACTGCACTGACGTCCAGCAGTACCAGTCTTATTCCATTATAATCATTATACTCTGCCTTTGTAGTGATTTTCCAGAGCGTTCCTGTTTGGAATTTCTGCAGTAGGAAAAGTGTTTCTGTTCCGAACATTTTGTCATGTCTGTCTTAAATTTTGCGAACAGAGCAGGCAGTACAAGCAGTGGAAGGTTTTCTGGGTTTAAAATAGCAAATAAATGGCGTTCCTGTTTATTCACCAGCACACTCCTGTTTTTGATCCGAAGCCAGCGCACGCTGGGAGGAAACGGTGGTTACCTGAGGATACGCCGACGATTTGTCACAGAACTTCACTTATCCTCCTCACATCTCTTTTTTTCTTAGCTTTGGCCTGTACTTTTTTTTTTTCTCTACAGGGGCTGCTGTTTTTTTTTCCAGCAATTTCACTTTATGGGCAGAAAAGGAAAAACAAAAACAGCACGTGAGCGTGTGGCTTATTTTCCTTCTCTCCATTCTTCTTTCATGCGTAGCCAGAAAGAGCAGCGTGGCCTTCATCTGCGGCGATTTCCCAGTGCACTAACCTTTCTCTAACAAAATGTCACAGATATAAAGCATGCTGACATTTTTTACTAACATGAAGGTGGGGTTTTGTTCCGTATACTTTAAAAGAAGAAAGTGAACAGTTTCCCAGATCTGTGTTCTTTATTAATTTGACCTGAATTGTTCGATTAATTAGAAAATTGAATCCAAAGATTTTCAGATTGATGTCGAGTATATAAACAAATTTATTGCTCCAATGTTAAGACCTGTAATGCACCTTTAAAGTCATGTCGGGAACAGAGATTAATACAACCGAAGGGCAGGTAATAAACATACTCTATATTCCACATCATGACGTCATAATAACTGTTCGTAAGATTTTTAAGAATACGCATAACAATGTTATGAGATCGTAATATCGGTTCTATGAATACTTATGACAATGTCATAACACCATAATGCTAGACTTATGTATATTTTCACCTGAACCTTAACTACAGATGGTTTCTTGTTACTGCTCATAAAATATAACCCTTAAATAAAGTGCATTTGTTATTACTGATCATAAGATTGGAACACATGTGACATGATGTCACAATGACAGTTATAATAACGCTTATAACAACATCATGACGTCGCCTCTGGCTTGCTTATTAGGGATAAATTCACATATTTACAATATATATATATAAAGTAAAGTGCTTTTTCTTATAACTGCTCATTAGATTTTTTTATGAATACTTATGGCAATTCCATGACATTTTAATGTCAGTTATATGAGAAAGTATGAGAATGTCATGACATCATCATGTCGCATTATTTGGCCCTTAAAGTGTTCCTTATTACTGAGCATAAGCTTTCTTTATTAATACTTATAACAACTTTTCTGACTTCATAATTTCAGGGATATCTATATGTTCTTTAAAGTGTGTTTCTTATTACAGCTCATATGATGTCTATTAATTACTTTATTATTACTTATAACAACTTTATTACACCATAATGACAAAGTTATGTATATGTTCTTCAGCCTTTAAGTAAAGTGCATTTCTTATTACTGCTTAGTGATTTTTTTTGTACTTATGACACTGTCATGCCATTGTAATGTCAGACTTACGCATATTCACTCTCACCCCTAAGTAAAGTGCATTTCTTATGAATACTCATAAGAATACCTATTAAAATTTCATGACACCTTAAAGACAGAGTTATGTAACTATTCTTGGGCCTTCTTTGCCTTTCTTTTTGAAGTTTTGATAATGAAATAAAATTGATAACATGATTATAACTGTACTAATCCAGCTGTTTATAACTCATTACAAGCCTGCATACCTGCTCCTCAGAGTGCAGGTCAGTCATGTTCCATCACTCAGCAGAAAAGTCTCAACCTCCTGTGTGCAGCATCAGCATCCTCCAGCCTCGGAGTGTCATAAACTGAAGCAAAGTGCCGTGCCTGTGTATGGAGTGGATTCGATCTGCTTCACCTCCGTGCCGTTATTTCTGTCCTCTGAGAGTTCTTCTCATCGGCTCGCCGACTCTCGCTCTCCCCGTCAGCCTGAATCAGCCTCAGCGAGACAAAGTCGTCTCGCTCTGACAAACAGCAAAACGGCGCGAATCTCAGCGGAGTCCACTAGAGATGTGCCGTCTCTGTTTTCCTGTGCTAAATACGAGCCAGAAAACAATGTGGTCCAGAAATATCCCCCGAGGTCGGGACACGGGATCGGGATCACTGATTGTTTTGGAGAGATAGCACAAGGAGCCATTTGTTTCATTTATTTTGGCCTGACAGAACGTTCAGGGTGAAGGGACTTTTCAAGGAATACGAGCAACATTAAAGCCAACTTACTCCAAAAGACAAATCAAGCAGTTTAAATTTGGTAACACTTTACTTAAGGCTCCATAACCCCTACATACACCGAAACACTTATAAAACCTTATTCCGATAAGTGTCAGCTGTCAGAAAGGCTACTTGCTTCTTTGATGAATGTTGATGTAACCCATGAGTCAGGTGTTGACAGTTTTCTCGTTTCTCATCTTGTTACTGCTTATAAAAGAGTTATAAATACTTAGGACAGTCATGACACCATAATGTCATCTATATGAATACTTATAGCAGTGTCATGACAACATAATGACAGAGTTATGTATATTTCCTCAGACCCTTAAATAAGTTTTAAATGAGTGTTTTTTTATTGCTGCTTTTTTTTAAATAAAACATTATGACAGTGTTATGACACTTAACGATAGTTAAATAATTATGACAGTGTTATGACAATTAATCACAGTTCAACAATTATGAAATTGTTATGACAATTATGACAGTTATGTATATATTCTCTGATGCTTAAGTAAAGTGAATTTCTAATTACCACTTCTGAGTTTTTTTTAATGCATACTTAAGACAATGTTATGAACTGATATAAATACTATATGCTATAACTTTACTATAACGTTATGTTATTATGGCATTATTAGCTTACTAGTTGTTTGTCTTTTAGCACAACACACTTTAATGAAATGCACTTTTTAATGTTAAGCTAGCTAGCTTGTTTTAACAGCAAGACAACACGTTACGCAATATTTAGCAATTTTTGAAAAGAATAAAATCTACGTGCTAGTAATGAAGCTCTGATTTGCTGCTTCCTCGGACTAATCTTTTATATTTGGGATATTGTGTTCACTAATAACTTCTTTTTTTTTTTAAATGACTGTCATGTGACTAATTTGAGTTGATTGTTTGGCAGTGAAATTATGTCATCTTTAATCTCGGGACATTGGCAGGTCCTCAGTTTCTGACCAATAACCGTAATGATTTTGTGATGGAAAAAAAAATGTCGATTAGGAAAAAGTGTGACTTATTAATGTCCATATTCACTTCCCCCAGCGACATTAGCGAGTCTATCACAGGAAATGATCTCATTTCAGACATAATGACCTGCGATCATATTCAGCACTGCTCTGTTCATCCATTTTTTCCGGAAATTCTCCCGGTTCTGTCGGCATTGCTCACGGCAGTCTCTATAAATCCTGCTGAAATTAGGCCATTTTCGCTCTCTCTGAATGAATATGTGCCATTTAGCCTCGCCTTCTTGTCGAAGCTGACCTGACATATTGCCTTTTTCAGCACTTCAGGGACTCTGTGGTTTTGGAAAGGTCAAAGCAGACGGCTGAGTCACTTAGAACGATTGTTTGAACGCTACACGTCTTTCCCCTGATGTCAGGCCGCATTGGACATGTTAAAAAAGCAACCATTTGATTTGCAGGGTTTCTTTCTATGCCATTGTTACAGAGTCTCAGCAGAACAAACAAAAGACAACCAAAGACACGCTTAAGTAGAAGCACCCGTGTATTTTTCTACACTTCGCATGTCACATGTACCGAGGTGAGAAATGTCTTTATTATGACTTGACACGAGTAGCACTTACAAGGCGTCATGAACGCAGCATTAGTCCCCGAGTTTCTTGTGTGTTTGGAGTAACCAGCGCCGTAGTGAGTGTGTATTCTAGCTTCTTTATGATAATCTGAGATCCACTTTCTTATATATTTGTGACTGTATGAGATTTTTAGAAAAATGCTGCTCGTGGAGCATTACGGAGCGTCTGCGAAGGACAGCTCTAACTGCCTAAGATACACAGCTGTCTTTCTCTTTCCGAGAGTAGCAATTATGTGCTGCTGCAGTCTCAGCCTCCTGCAGCTGCGGCACTGACAGGATTCAGACCTGTGATCTGTTGATGATGTGGCGAAAACCGTAGACAAATGTGGCATTTGGGAGCCAAAAGCATAAGGAATAGTTAAACCAAGATGTGATGAAACAAAGATGTAAACCTCTTTTAATGCCCTTTTTTCCCTGGTGTGTTCTTTCACAAAGGCAGGCTGATGAGGCTGGTGCTGTGATGTCCTTCTTCTGCTCTGCAACATTATAAATACTGACTCATCACATGATTAAAAAAATCTCAGCACAACACAAAGCACCACACAGAGAAGCTTAAATGAAGTCTACTGCAGGACAAATCCACTAGATTGTGAAGACTCGAAGTGAAAGATTGATGGATATTGGATAACATTCTCTTTTAAACACTTAGTCTGTGGTTTGTAAGTGAGTTCCGCTTTTTATACGGATATGTTTGATCCCGTAAATCCGAATCGGACTTCAAAGACACTTTTCAGGTTCAAGGCGAGGGATCGTCTCACTCTTGTGATGTCACGCTGAACTTATGTCACACACAAAACTATTTTGAAAATCCAATCTGTAAAACCCATCAAAGTTTCCCACCTCGGTGAGTTTTCTGATCCGCGATCAAAGGGGACGTGGAGAAAAAAATCCTCGTGTTGATAAAGAGTGAGTATTTCAGTTGGGATGGAGAAGCGGACATGAAAGGACGCAGATGCTCTTCTGCTCAGAGAGGGCAAGACTGACGGATACTTGGAGGCACACATCAGCTCGCGCTCAAACCAATTCAAAGAGGCTTTGTGAGACTTTATGACCTCTTAGCATGCAGCGAACCGGTGATTTAGATCCGTGGCATCCCGAAGCGGCGCCCTGCCCTCGAGGCTCCGGGACGTTTGGCTTGGACTGAGGCCATTTTAGTGAAGTCAAGCACGTCCCACCCTGTACACACTCCCCAGAGAGAGAGAGAGAGAGAGAGAGACAGAGAGAGACAGAGAGAGAGAAAGGGTGGACCTGGGCAGTACACTGGCCTTCATCCATGACTGAGAATCTCAGCTAAACAAAAACACGTCTCTGCCTCGGCACAAAATGCCGCTTTCATGGACGAGGCTTGAAAACGTTGCATGTTATGATGCAAAGCGATGACCGAGTCGAGGATGGAAAACACACCCAAAATGTGCTGATGAGTCAAAAACGGAGAGTCATGAACATTAGTGATGCTCGTAAATGTTAAAGCCATCAATCTTACACACACACACACACACACACACACACACACACACACACACACACACAGATGTCTGATTGTTAATCTCCCCAAGCTCAAGGAAAAGTCTTAAAATTCATTAATAAAACACAACCTGTGCTGAAGTGTGATCTGGGAACTAATAAGCTGGAAATCTGTTGCGTTTTCAAACAAAATATCAGAATAACGCAGGATTTATTTTACACGCTGCTCTGTTACTCTGTAAATTTTCACTCTTGTCCCCTGAGTAAATTCCAGCTGCAATTATGCACAGATTATTATTTTTTTTTTTATTTTGACTCAACAGTAATCTGATATTTTTCATCTCATTTGCGGGTTGTTGTCGTCTCATAAACAATTCAGACCGCTGTTATTCACCACAGATTAAGAAAAAAAATATTTCAAATACAAAGTGATGGATATTTTGGACGAGCGTCTAAAAAAAGTCTTATTACTTTAGATTATTTAAATTTTTTATTTATTTGGTTTTGGGCTGTGATCCAATTCCATATCGAGTCTGAATGTGAACCGAGTGTACGCTAGTTATTATTATTATTATTATTATTATTATTATTATTAGGCTGCATGTAAGTGTAGCTTCTAATTAAAAAAAAAAAACAATGTATAGATTGTCCTTTTTAGAATTTGGAGAACATTATACAGATACAGATATTACACATTTTAAATAGTTATATTTAGCTAGCTGTATTTGTTTACTATTGTATTTATGTATTTATATGTTTGATTGATTATGAATTAGATTAATTAGTTGAATTAGAAAGAATATTCCAAAGATGAAAAATACAAGATTAACACAAAAGGCACAAAATATGTAATAAATTCAAAATAAGGGTTTGCTTTCAGTGACACAGACACAGACACACACACACACACAGACACACACACACACACACACACAATCTCTGAGCTTTCACACTTCACACACTGTCTGTGTGTAATAACCTGATCCAGAAAAGATGTCACTAAACCGAAGGTCTGCTGTGAGATTTACTTCCTCTCCGGAGTTTTCCCAGACCACCAGCATCACACACACACACACACACACACACACACACACACACACACAGTAATGAGTGTGTCAGGCTCAGTGCCAACGCAAACACACATTTGGTTGAGATTAGGCCGGCGTTGGGTGCTGAATGCCCTCTGTGTGTGTGTGTGTGTGTGTGTGTGTGTGTGTGCGCTCCTGATCAGCACAGACGCCTCGCTGAAACTTTCCGAACGCCGGCGCAGGGAAAAGGGCGGAAACTTCCACGGTGTTAAGCATCAGCGGTTTCCTAAATTTGTAAGCCTTTGACCATTAAAGAGTAAAGTGACCCCGGCTGTTGTTTTTCCGCCCCTGCTCACTGCCGCTCCTTTTTTTTCCCCTTCTGATTTTTATTTTTAAGAGACCACATCACTTATGTGAATTAGAGGCCCTGAGGAAAGACAGGAATGGTGCATTCTGGGACGGCAAAGCGGTAATGTGGAAGGACTTACATGTGGTCGATGACCCTCTGTTCAATCAGGGGTCACAGAAGAAAGCCGGAGAGAGACGAGGGGCTGATGGGAGCTGTGTGAGCACGGCTTTTACTTCACCGCTTAGCAAAAGAGAAATAAATAAATACATTTTACAACGTTTTATAATTTAAAAAATTTAAAATGGTGTAGTACTACTTTAGCTGTTAGAATTTCATTTCATACATTTTTATTGTCCTGGGTTACGCCATAATGCCAGCACTGGTTTTAGAGATTTAATTTAAATAAGTAAATACATACCTTTCAAGGTCTTCATCTTATTATTATTATTATTGTTATTACTGTGGTCTGATTGGTTACAGTGGCATTGTGGGCGGGAACAAACATTGCACAGAGCTGACACACCGTCATATCAGAGTGTCTCATATATATTTAGAACTTCTTATTAGGAAATCACTTGCTGTTGCTGAGGATGGCGCCACATGGACAGACTAAAGATCTGTGAGATTCTTGTGGATGGTTCCACTTAAAAACCATGAAGACGGCTTTGGACTGCAATCGATATGATCAGTTTTGCACTGGAGTCTCCATCAGTGAACAGTTGATAACGTCAACAAAACAGACTCAATATGAAAACTATAAGGAATTTCCTGGTTACACAATCACACTTGTCGAGGATGGGTTCCCTTCTGAGTCTGGTTCCTCTCAAGGTTTCTTCCTCATGATGTCTCAGGGAGTTTTTCCTCACCACCGTCACCTCTGGCTCGCTCATTAGGGATAAATTTATAAATTTAAAATTTACATCCTGAATGTATTTATTTCTGTAAAGCTGCTTTGTGACAATATCCATTGTTAAAAGCGCTACACAAATAAAACTGAATTGAATTATAATTGCATACATACACCTAACTGTATAGCTAGCTAGATATTTATGTTAGCTATATGTTAGTGGAGATAAATAGCTAAATTCTGAGCTAAATCCACAACAGCAGCTCAAAGCGGTTTAGACGTCGCGCAGTAAAACACACCGTGGTGTAGGAGTGGGTGGTCTGATTCATCGCTTTGTCACGAACGTGAGAAACTGCAGAATTCTCTCTAAATTAATGGCGCAGGGAAAAAAAGAAGAGCAGAACCACTCCCGGTTCTCTCCTCTGACCTTTTCACCAAATTCAGATTTCAGATCGTTCAGAGGTCCGTTTCAGCGCAGGCTCCAAAGTCAGTAAAAGCTCTCCTTTAGATATGCTCTTTGGAGTTCTCCACATAGCGCTGTTAAATGAAATTAGGAGGAAGAAAAGCAGCCCGGATTTCGTCCTTGAGTTCACAGAGTGCCGGAGAATCACAAAGAAAAGAATAATAAAACACCCAAACCACGTTTATTTCAGCCTTCAGCTCTGTTTATTATTTTCACGCGCTGCGCTATTTATGATCTGTTGACTTTGAGAGTTTGACTTCGACTCATACATAAAGAAATCATTAATTCCTGCTTCCTCCGTGTGTTTTAAGAACATCATTCAACGATATTTACGTTCCAAATTGGCCATGGATGTGTGTGAGGAGGAAAAGGTTCCGACCCGCTGCTCTGTTACTGAATAAAGCCGGTTTTGTGTCTCAGTTGTTTTTTTTTTTTTACGTCGTTGAGCGAAAATAGAATAGCAGAGCAAAGGTGTCGCTGCAGGGCATTCTGGGATATCGGATGGGGGAAATCCCGACGTCATGGCCTGAGCGAAGGTGCAAGAGAGGAAATTTCCCTTAAGGAGGAAAAAAAAGGCAACACATTAATCTCCCACATAGTGTTTTATTCATTTATGAGCACATGTGAGATTTAATTTAGAGCTGTGAGAACAAGAGGAACTTTCAGAATGTGTTCAGTGGTCTGAGGGAAAAGAAAGGCAAAAAGTGTGTGTGTGTGTGTGTGTGCTGTGTGTGTGCTGTGTGTGTGCTGTGTGTGTGCTGTGTGTGTGCTGTTAGCATTCAACATCAATTACCGAGTGTAGATGACCTCTGAAGCCTCGGGTGGTTTTTCTTCTTCGTCTTCTGCTTCTTCTTCATGGTCTTTAAGAATTAATTCTCATTAATTAATGAATTTGCTGTCAGGGATTGGCAGCGGAGCAGATGCAAGTGCAGATCGGAGTTTTTATTGTGAAACACACAAAAACAAAGACTATGAACATGACACAAAACAAACAAAAACGCTAGATCTGCATGGCAAGACCATGAACACACCGTGGAGTAACACTCAACAAGAGCAAAAGCTAGACAACGAGACGCACAGACTCAGGTGCTGCGTCTCAATTCGTCTACTTACACTATGCACTAAAAGGATGTACTCTTTTTGTGAGGAAAAAATACTCACTTTCGAGAGTGTAGTGAAACAGTACGCAAGCACTGGGACATGATAACGAACACGTAACGGAAGCGAGCGTTGTTGCCTAGTTACTCACGCTGTCACCTTAAACACACTCCTCGCCGCATTTCAGCTTCTCTTCATTCATTACTCTTTATGAAATGTATGCTATATAATTTCATTTACTATTCCCTTGATTTATTTTTCCACGTTTCATTTACACCGCTCTAAATACCTGAATTCGGTGAAGCAAACCGTCACAAAACTCCTCCTCCCTCCCTCATGCAAGGAGTTGTGGGTAATATTAGCTGAAAGTGTTCACGGATCCACGTTTCGAAAATCTACCGGAAACAGTGGACCGTCCGGGAACCTCCTCGTTTCAGCACACTGCGATTCGGCACACGATAATTCTAACTATTTAGGACGGATAGGAGGGGAATTGGGAGGCAGCAAAGAACTTAAATAGCGACACTAATTAGGTGCAACGGGAAACAGGTGATCAGTGAAGCACGTGACTTGGTCATGTGATGTGCTGGGGCTGATGGGTAGTGTAGTTCTGCACCGTATTCGTCACTATCATGACATCTGTATCATTTTGACTATAAAAGAGTAGCATTAAAGATGCGTAAATCTGAACCGAAAGCTGATCTTCCCAAGTGTTTTATTCCTCTTAGACCACAGCAATTACAATATTTCATTTATTAAAGAAAGACGCATTGTATTTTTTTATCCGTTTTATAGTTAACGATTCCCGTTCTCACTTACGTTATAGCAGCTATAAACAGTCGTTCCCTCGCCAGCCTCTCTTTTTATCTCTCTCTGGCATAAGATTAATAAAACAAATAAACCTCAGATTTACCGAGGAACCGCAAAGAAGCGTAAACTCCTCTGTCCTCTTACAGCTTTACTTCTGACACTGGAGACTCCTTCCATAAATGTTATGTGCAAGTCCCTGTGAATGAGCTGTTGCTATAGAAACGATAACATATTAGAACGAGCGCATTAATATAGACCTGCGCTACTGTCAGAGCTGCTGCTAGAGAAAATAAATCCAAAACACCTTTTGATCAATCAGAATCCAGAATTTAACAGCGCTGTGGTATAAATATTAAATATTTAGCTGTTATTTCCATGAGCCGATGTATAACCGAGCTCAGGATCACTTTCTGCCTGAGCTTGACATTAGCAGTAATGCTCAGTAGCAGTCAGCAGCACAAAAAAATCCCATCCCCAGAGATTAATACCCCTCTCTCAAGCGTTCCCGATCGCTTCGTTTTTTTCTCCGTAACCGCCGCCACTTCCTGGAAACCCACTGTGCAAGCGTCCTGTAATTAACGAGCAGAGAGCGAGCCGGTCAAACGTCCATATGCACTTTCAATTACAGACAACGGTGATGGAGCTCTCGGAGAAATCGTTTCACAGAGCCGTCGCCACCACCGTAATTTTTCCCCCGTTCGCCTCGCAGTGGGGGACTGACATAAAATGGACTCCTCGTGGAGAGCAGAGAGGCAGCGTTAGCGTGAAATATAGAGTTTGAACAGAAAGAAATGGAGTCGTGAATCACGGGGAAGCTGTCGGATGTGTATCCTTTTACAACGCGCTCTTAAATTAATTATACATCCAGTGATTTTTACTTCACGTTCAATACGTGTGAGATCAACAGCATCCGGTTTAATAGCATGCATTAGCATTGATTAGCATTAGCGTGTGTGACTACGTGACGTGCTTGTGGCAGTGTTTCGAAAAATAATTCACGTCTAGCATATAAGTAGCAAATATACATATATATATATATACACACGAAGGTGCGTTAAATGAAAACATTCATTTCAGTGGCTGCACATGCGCAAGCTGCCAGGGAGAGACGTGTGCGCTAGAGGAATCCGGACACTCGGACACAAGAATTATTATCAGTGATAAAGGAGCCTTTAACGAACCCACAATAAACTCATCCCTCAGCGCGGGTCGTGTCCTTAAGGTCGTTTTTAAACTTTTGTGTTTGTTTTTTTTTGGCCCATTTGATGGAGTGAGGATGCTGCGTTCAAGCCCGAGCACTGACCCCATCCCCGGTCTGGGGTTTCCTTCCACCGAACCACGGCGTTGTGTTTAAGCTCTCCGCTCTCGGAGCTGCGCAGTGATTGGTTCGACTTGTCATGTGACTTCCTGTTTCAGGTGTGGTGATGGCGGGGAAAGTGTTACGGTCAGCAGAGGAGACGGAAAGTCTTCTGATTGTATTACATACTCGAGCGCTGTAATGACCTCAACTCTGTGGTGTGAGTGCCTGAGTGAGAACGTCGTGAAGTGTGTGGCTGTGTGTATGTATTCACTGAGTGTGTGTGTGTGTGTGTGTGTGTGTGTGTGTGTGTGTGTGTGTGTTCATGGTTCTGTATGTGTACGTCCTCTTTCTAATGTTTGTGTGTTTGTGTGTGTGTGTGTGTGTGTGTGTGTGTGTGTGTGTGTGCTTCATCTTTTTAGTAAATCTCCCGTGTGTTTGTAAGTAGACAAGGAGTTGCTTTATTACAATTCAGTGCAAATTAATTTTTCCAAACTTTGATTTTGCTGAACAAAAAACTTTTTTTCCCCTTTTTTCGCTTTTATTTTGTCAGGTTTTACTTGATTTAAACTTGATTTAAACTTTTTGTTAATTATTTACTCTGTATTTCCATCATCATCAAAACACCCGAGAACAACTCACGGGAAATAAAAACCCACACAGAACCCGATAAAAGACGTCTGTTTGTTTTGTTTTTCTTTTCTGGTGGCTGCACAGTTTACAACAAAAAAAAAAGACAAAAAAAAAAAGAAATAGATTTAAAGCTGCATTTGTGCTGAAAAAGAAAACCTGCGTTTTTGTTGTTAAACAATAATATCTGAAAACGACGGACAGATCAGGATTTATAAGAACTTCAAAAAGGAAGAGTGAAGTTAAGAGTGTGTGTGTGTGTGTGTGTGTGTGTGTGTGTGTGTGTGTGTGTGTGCTTTAAAGTGTTGACTGAGCCACTAGAAGATGAGCTGAAAATTCTCTCGTTTTTTTTTTTCCTCCCCCAGATCCAGATGAACATTCCTGGTGCTCCGACCTGCTGAAAGACGCTCGGAGGAGATGACGGATCTAACAGCTCACGTTAGAGGTTCAGTCCCGCCGCTTTGAGGACACCGTGATCAAAGAGTTTTAAAGACGCGTCTCGAATGACGGCGAATTGAAATCCGTTCCATCAAAGAGCTGAACGTGATGAAGTGAGGCGAAGGACGCTGAAAGATGAGGAACGTCACGCTCTTAATTCAGGAAAGATGACTTCTGCATCAGCTGACAGACGCCACTTTACCTCTGCTGAGGAGTAACAGAGTGATGGATTGCATACGCTAACGTTAGCATGGTAGCGCTTTCACGTTTTTACTCAACAGTCAGCCCAGTTTGCTTTAGTCCACAACGCTGATCAGTTCTCGAATCTGATTGGTCAGAAGGTGTGCGTTGTTTTTCTGTATAACAGCATGGCTCGGGAAGTAGTTCCGGCTGTAACATGAACGTCGGGTTTATATTAATGCGCTCGTTCTAACACGTTACCGTTTCTATAGTAACAAAAACCGTTTCTATAGTAACAGCTCGTCCACAGGGACTCGTACGGACGATGCTTTACATTATCTAAGATAATACACAGGAAAAACGTGCCGTTGCTTATCAAAGAAAAAGGCATCATTATTGATGTGATGAAGTTTGTTAACATGCACTGTTTGTGGAAGGAGTCTCCAGTGTCAGCGCTTTGAAACAGGCTCGGCGCTTTGCTAAGTTTGTCAGGAAAGCAGAGGAAAGTCTTTAGGACAGACGAGTTTCCGCTTTCCGCTTTCTTAGTGAGTTTTTTGAGAGAGAGAGAGAGAAGGAGAGAGAGCGAAGAGAAATAGAGAAGGAGAGACAGAGAAGGAGACAGATAAAAAGAGGAGAGAGAAGGAGAGACATAGAGAGAAGGGGAGAGAATGAGAGAGGTAGAAAGAGAAGGAGAGAGAGAAGGAGGGATAGAGATAGAGAGAGAGAGAGAGAAGGGGAGAGAGAGAGAGAAGGAGAGAGAGAAGGAGAGAGAGAGAGAGAGAGAAGGGGAGAGAGAGAGAGAAGGAGAGAGATAGAGAAGGAGAGAGAAGGGGAGAGAGAGAAGGAGAGAGAGTGATAGAGAGAAGGGGAGAGAGATAGAGAAGGAGAGAGATAGAGAAGGAGAGAGAGAAGGGGAGAGAGAGAAGGAGAGAGAGATATAGAGAAGGGGAGAGATAGAGAAGGAGAGAGAGAAGGGGAGAGAGAGAGAGAAGGAGAGATAGAAGGAGAGAGAGAGAGAGAAGGAGAAGTTTGTAATGTTTATATGTATATATGTGTTATTTGTATACATTTTGGTTTAATCTGCCTGCACTATTAGCGCTTTGGTAACAATGTGATTTATAACATTCATGCCAGTAAAGCACTGATGAACTGAACTGAGAGAGAGAGAAGGAGAGAGAGAGAGAGAGAGAGAGAGAGAGAGAGAAGGAGATAGAGAGATAGCGATGGAGATATTTTAATTCTAATATTCACACTCCATAACGACACTAGTTTCATCCGCTTTAATGAATTTAGAGCGATTTGATCACTTATGCTTTAATATCTTTTTAAGAAACGTCTCATTTCGTACACCAGGATAATCTTTTCCTCGGAGATGAGCTTTTACTGCATGAAGCAACTCTTCTCTTGCTTTTTTTAAACAACATTTAGAGATGTTCCTTAGTGACTTTGGTTTCCACGGCTACGGCATGAACGCGGATGTAGTCCAGGTCGTCGTAGCGACCTGAGAGACTTCCTCTGATTAAAGTCCATATTATCTTTTACGTACAAATTTATAAATGTAACTTTCTGAAGTATTTTCGAGACAAATTATAAAATAAAAGTATATTTTCCTTTTTTCCAACCACTAACCACAGGGGATACAAACTTTTGCACTTTAGGTTTATAGTAAATAACGCACGAGATGATCACTACGACGTTATAAAACTTTTAAGTTTAATCCTAAAGGTTCTAACGTTATATTTATATCTCAGATGAACTCCTCGGTGACACCAGCGTGGAGTCTGAACTTGTGTTTAATGGTTTATGGGTCGAAGAACAATACAGAGAAATTTCAGGGAAAAAAAAAAAAACAAACAAATATGCAAACACACACACACACACACACACACACACACACACACACACACACACACAAACAACAGAACATCAACACCATCACAATAAAAAGCATCAAATCCAGTCCGCTATTTTTTACCGTTTTGCACATGAAGTTAAATAATAGATACATAAAGACAGCTGTTAGAAAGCACATATACATTTTACGTGCTGTTTTATCCGAAATAATAAAACTTCCAGTGAGATTTAAAAAAAAAAAATAAAAGGACGGCTGGATAGAAAGAAGAATCAGAAGTGATGATTAGTGTGTAACTGTAAAGTCCAGGATATAGAGATGTATATTAAAGTTTTTCGAAAGATTTTTACATCTGTGACAAATTATTAAACTGCATGACATCACTTTCACTTTTAATAATTTTACTCGTGAACAATTTATTTCACGTCTGTATCCGTGTCCGGAAAAACTCACAGTGTTGAAGGAACTCTCACAGCGCCGAATTAACGCCTCTGGTGTTTCTACAAGAGCCGTGCGTGAGGGGCGGAGTGTAACAAAAAGAAACACCGTTAATTATTCGCATTTCTGGTTTTGGATATTTTTCTTGAAAAACTTCTTGTTCTTGAGCGAAATCAATTCTCGTGACTTTCTTGCTTTTACCCTGAAATTCACACAGAAACTACAGAATTCCAATCGAGAGTAATTTTAAATAAATAAATATGACTTTTTTTGTATGAATCGTCATCAATTCTGCTGCAGAACAATAACAAACTGGCGCACTTGCGTAAAGGTCAGATACCCAGCGCTCACACGCAGCCCGTCATATTCTACCGTTTTTCTGTTTTAACACAAAAAAAGGCATTTTCACGTTTACCCGTGTGAGTGTACTAGCTCTCTGAACATCTAGCTCTTCTTTCGTTGTCCTGCTTCTCCATCATTATTATGTTTAGAATTTTTTTTGGTATAAAATTGTGGTCAAAGTGTTCATTTATAGGCTGCGGGGATTTCTTCTGTGGAATTCCAGATTGTTCACGTGAGATAAATGTGTATGAATTTGTTAAACTATCAGCCCTTTATACATTCACTATACGGCTATTATTAAATGTTTATTTATGTGAATTTATGGCTTCTTAAATCTGTACGTTATCATTTTATTAAAGCTTACTGTATTTCACTGCTGTTTTTTTGCTGTTATGCTGCATTGTGTTGCAGTTAACAGTACAATATATACCCCACTGCCTGATTTTGAAATTATTATTTGGCCTGAGAGGCTTAACGAGAGCGGTAAAAAGGCGAAAAGAATTATTTGGAGAACTTTATTTGTTATATATGATCCTGTAAGAGCTCATTCAGCACTGTGGATTTTGCTGGATTTTGCTGTGTTGGACTCGTGACTGATTAACACGATAATAAAGAGGAAAACAGTGACAGTGTGATCTGCATTAAAAAAGGCACATGACTAAAAAC